>JNHY02000097.1:0-50938 GCA_001691755.2 Amanita polypyramis BW_CC | reverse complement strand
GAGTCATGACACCCATCTTCCCTGGTCTCCACATATGGCTTAGTATATCTCTCTTTCTATAACCTGGAACTAATCATCCTTGGTCTGGTGACTTACAGCAAGATGATTCATTCAATCAAAGCTTTAACAGTTCTCAAATTTTGGCAACAACTTCAAACTTTTGTCTTCTCTATCCTTGTTTGGTATACCAAGGACTTTACTCACTACCAGAAAGTTGAGAACTACTTGTTTCTAATGAGCAGAGTCTACTACAGCTTGGACAATGACTTACCCAGTATTGGGTTTCAATCAATTTCTGAACATGTGCACAACATGAGGCTGTTCCATGGTCTAGCTTACATCAGCTTCTTATTTCGGCTTGATCTCGATGTCGCTATCAACAAGGTGATGTCACACATGTCACATTGATGGATCAAAATAGATCCATTCCCAATCTTTTACACTTCCCCCTCTGATGGACCTGCATCTCGTACACACAGTAAAGTACGAATTATGTCCCATCCACCCACACCTTCACCTGTTGTAAGCTCCCAAGGAGTTATACAAACCCCCAGAGGTTGGTTGAAAACTGCATTAAAGCCTATAGGCAGAGCACATGTGGTTGCCAACACAACTCCACTATTAGATCCAGACACATACTTTAGGAGTGAACCAACTCCTTCTCAGTTTCTCAATCCAGACAAGCCACTTGCCACACCAAACACAATAATTCCAGGCAAAGTCAAAGTGCAAGACAATGCATATTATAATGCCTTAGGTGATGCTTTGGTGGCACCTTCTCAAGATGACATCAAAGAACATCAAACATCTATTGCCAACATATACCAAATCATCAAGAAAAAGTTGGAGGATGAAGAGGACATCTTCTTAGCTAGTGATGCTGAGGCAAACAACAAAAAATGGAATCCTTTGGCCCCAGATGCAAACATTCCTCCAGCTGATGTAATTGATCAAGATTGGGCCAGATCACATAGCCATGCTGAATTCCTAAGGGAACAGTCCCAATTAAACAATTTAGCAGCAGCAGTTTGGCATACATATTGGATGGCATCCTGCCCTAACTTGGCATGGGATGTGGCTATAGGCATGGGTCTTGCCTGCCACACCCAAACCCACATTGGGGATGGGTTTAGCCAACCCATGCCAATCCCTACTTGAGATTGTTTGAATTGACTCCACTCTTTTCATCTTCTGAAAATAGACTTTCAGAATAGTGTTGACAATCTGTTAATAGGAAGGGGGATGATGGTGGCAGAAGGGATGGCCTCTTCTAAGACTACCAGCGAAACTGGGGCCAGGGCCACAAGGTACTGTGATTATAAAGGATTATATAAAATCGAGGTCAATCATACACTAAATTGTTGTGCAGGAAGTACATAATGCGTAATTTCCACACCAGAAACGAACAAGGTATGCCAATGCTCATTCCATCTCAACATCTTTTCCGGTCTCAGTCTGCTGCTTTTGTATTTCCCGTGCGTCATCCTGTTCAACACCAATACTACCTGCAGGCCTCCATACATTACCCCGCGTTGCTTTCCATAATCGTACACGACCATCATTTCCAGCAGTTGATAAGATAGTTCTATAGTGGATCAAAATTAGTCACAAAACTCAAAGATTAAACACATAAAAATGCAAACCCAGTTACATTCCACTCAACCCGTCCGATGGTTGACCTAAACCATGACCCCTCAGGTCCTCTCGCACTACGCAATAGAGAAGACAACTAACCTATGATGATCGAAGTCGGCAACCACAGTGGCTGACCACCTGCTCCCATCTTCACTCTCCCCACCTTCTCCCTCTCCTTTCCCTTGACCTTGTCCAGTTCCAGCCCCTGGCTCGTCGTAATAAACGTCTGTATCTTCATCTGGCGCGGGGCGTACACGCCATATTCGCACGCGTCCATCTCGGCCACCGGTGGCGACGAGGTGGTAAGAGCGCCCACAACATGGTGCCCACGAAACGGATGTGATGGCATAGGATGCAGGACCGCTTGGCTCTTTGGTCGAGCCTACAGGTGTACCGGTTGTCTGACTGGTGGTCGTTGGTGGACCACTGGTAGCGGTGGATTCAACGGTAGTCGAAGGTGCGGCACTGCCAAAACCTTCTAGTTGTGTGACTGTTTGCTGTACTTGTGGTACGTTTAAGACCTCAGTTGGTAGTGTTGGGTCTAAGGAGAGAATTGTCGTTGGTCTGCGGGAGGGTGTTACTTGGACAATCTACAATACTTTCAGATGGATGAACGTTGGTTATGGCGTAGAAACGCACTTTGACTATCCCACTTGTACCACATCCAACAGCAAGAACCTCTCCCCAGTACCGCTCTTTACACCACGATAAGCACCATCCACCATCTGCTTCCTTGTTTCCACCACCAGGCCGTGGTTGGTTGGATCCTTGCTGGAGATTTTGCTGGAGTGCCTGGACGACTTGCGTAGCGGATGCACTATCGAGTGTGGAAGACGTTTGTGTAGGGGTAGCCACCGCAACGGTGTGTGACCGAGAGAGGTAGGATGGGGATGGAGAAGTAGGAAGATTCGTGACATCAACTTCTTCGGTGAGCTGCCAGGAAGTAAGTGTGGACGGTTCGAGACATTCATAGATGCGAAGGTGGTTGTCGGAGGATATGGTTGCCTGATGATGTAGTGTCACTTATTTCGATGATAGGATCAACGAATACGTTGGCGTACCAACTTCAAACCAATCTGGTGAGGCGCAAATTCGACGGCTCTTACGCTTGCCTTGGCGTCTGGGAGCATAGCTCGCTCGGCCCACCGTGAAGGAGCCGGCTGGGGTGTTGATCCGTTGACGGCGGCCTGTTGCACATCAAACAGGGGAGATGAGCTGGCTTGTTCCCAAATCTTGACTGTGCGGTCAAAAGAGCAGGAGGCAATAATGGTGCCGAACTCGGGATGGACCCAGCTGACTTTTGAGATGGGTGCGTCGTGAGCCTAAAAAGATTTTACATCTGACTATATCTGGGTTATAATATGGAAACGGACTCACCTTCCAGTCATCCTCTACGGTCCAAGTACCGTCCGCTTCATTCAGTTTCCATACTTTGATCCTGTAAGCGGTCAGAGGCGCGTACGTAGTAGATTCCAGCCGATAATATACCTTTGGTCAAGGCTGCAAGTAGCCAGGCGAAGGCCATAGTAATCATAAGACGCGTCCGTTAACAGGTCATCATGGGCATTTGGAATGAGACCCGCCTGTATCATGTTCGCTGGTACCGACGATGCAGTAGGTCTGTTTGCCAAAAGGAGTTGGGACAAATAAGCTCAAAATAGCAACTCCGTTAGCAGCTACGCCGTTCAGCGCCACTTTGCTGCTGAGTAGCAACCATCACGAGGAATTACGAGCTTGGTGTCCACTCGCCATTTGGGTGGTCAAGAAGCTTAAACTTAAGAATAGAACGGCGGTTTAGTAGCGCACAAAAGCCACATAAGAGTTCTGTGATACTGCTGAATGGCGTTCCACGCCATATGTGGACCGTCCTTGTGGCTGTTGGAAATGCCAGGTATAGACCTCAAGATCTCTCGTTAACTGGCGGTTATAATTCGCCTGCTTTTGGCTGAGCTGGTCGCCGCTTGCCTATTTATGGCAGGTGGATATGCCCCTATCTATCAGGCTTAACGTTTGAGAAACGTTATGAACATTTTGGTTCGCAGTTCTTCATCGTAATGTTCCCGTCAAGATCGCATGTGAGACTGGTTGCCAGCGCTGTTCCGGTTCGTATGGTCGCAAATGACGCGATCACATGGCGACGAGCGCGTAGTGACTGTGACCGTTACAGCACGCGTATAAGGTGTCACGCATGTGACTGGTTGCTTTTCATGTTTCTGCGATGTCATTCCAGTCGTTCTCGGTTCCCTCTTCGCCTGCGATGACTAGGTCGTCCAGAGCCCCGCCGGTCACCCCTCAGCGATTCCCCCGCCAGCACCAGCAGCACAGATACTCACAGCCCTTGTACAAGTCCCCTACAACGCCCTCCACGACCTACTCGCCTCTCAGCTTGCGATCTGCCACCTCGACAGGTTCATCCACGCTCAATACTCCCGACAACACTGGTATCTACTCGAAGCGATTGTTGATGAACTCTTGTTCTCCTCTTGTCTCCAAGTCTTCTCGCTTGGCAAGTGTAAGGGACCGGAGTTTAGCTGACATTGCTGAGAATTGGAGGTCCCGTGCCAACGAGAATGGAATCAAAGTCTCTTCGGAAAATTCGTGTACTGAAGGGTCAAACTATGGGGATGACGAAGGTATTTGTCTGCAACTTAGAAAAGGGATAGAAAAGTACTTATATGCGCGCATACAGCCAGTGAGAGAACATTATCTGACTCGGCCAATGACTGTAGCGTTGTCTCCGTTGGAGATGGTACGTCGTCCACTGCATCCTGCAGCTGTGGTAATAGTCCGGTGCTAACTTATAGTAAAATAGTACTCCTCCCACCATTCTTATCAAATCAACAACACAATCTTATCCGACCGCGTTCCCAAACGCATGTTGCCATGACACACGTCCGTATGCCATCCTCACCAACGGTGACCCGTTCGAATCTTGCGTCTTTGAGCTCCCCGGTTTCATCACGTCGCACCACCACCACCTCTTTTCATCGGTCAGAAAATTTGATGGCAACACCTCCTCCAAATCGAATCCTAGCTAATCAGCTTAAACTCAAGGGCAGCTTCACAGATCCGGCTCAACCGAGAAGACGCGAGGCGTTCAGCGTAATACGTCATTTACTATATAATCAATTATCCTGACCGTTAATTTCTCTAGATGCACACACCATCCCAAAATGTAAATATCGGTAGCGCAAGTTTCACGTATGGGTTGAGTTCCGACGCCTCTTTCGATCTCTTCGACATTGACGAAGGCGAGCTCGAAAACGATTTTGATTCACCCAGTAATATGAGACAAGGCGGTGATCCTGAAGAATTATTCTCTCTCGACGTGGATTCCTTATATGGATACCCTTCATATCCAGTGAAATTCTCGCAATCTCAGTTTGCTGATCCATTCCATGGAGCAAACCCCGGACATGGTATGACCAGAGGAACGTCCGCGCAAGCTCTGGGAACGATCGCAGAAAACGTCGAGTATCCATTCCGAGGTGTCTCGCAAGAAACATTTCGCGCTGAAACTGGCGAAGACATGTTTATCCAAGGTTCCGAACGAAATTTTTATCCTTTTGTACCCCATGTCGCGCAAAATACTTATTATACCGAACCACCTTTTGTACCATACCCTGCAATTCCCTTCTCTGTACCGCACATTCCACAAATCCAAACCCTGCAGCTGCCAGAAGAACAACCGCAGCGCACCTCCACACAAAGTACAAGAACCCCCCCTAGACAAGATTCTCCACCCATGTCTGCCCATGCCAGTGACGTTGGCAGTCCTACGGACTGTTCTGTCTGTCTAGTGAAGCATCCACGTTCCCTTGCAATACTCTTACCGTGTCAACATCCGCTCTGTTCGGCATGCCTAACTAGCGCATTAAATATCGTTGGTGAAAAGGACATGGAATGTGCTGTATGCAAGAGGGGCGTCGATGATTTCCGACTTATTACGTTAGAGCCAAAGTCTGGCGAGGTAGAGAATGCGTCAAAAGTTTCAGATGCTAGCAACCCGATAACGACACTATCATTAACTGGCAATCGTGGAACAGCGAAGAACGCAGGTTCGAACGGCGCCTCCAATGGACCATCTCTGCTCCTTCAGACCCCCTTTGAATTTGGATTAGACCGTGACAGTTCAAGTGAACAAGGTGACCCCTTCATAAGGGCCAGTACTCCCAAGGAAGAGCAATCGAAAGCGATCAAAGTTGTAGAGCTATGCTACCCACCTCGGTCGCCAGGGAATATCGGTAGCGCAGAAAACGTAGTATTGAGAATTGATAACGTGCCCTGGGTAAGTTGAAAATTTTCATCTTTACCCCGATTTATAGTATTGTTAGGATATTACACCACCTCAAATCAAGAATTGGCTCCAACAGCCAGTAGAGCGCGTCCACGTCTTGCTGGACGCTAAAGGCAAGACACTTAGTCATGCCTACGTTGAAGTGAAGGATTCTAATATTGCTGGCGCCATCCTTCGCGGCGAAGCCCAGACCAATCCTGCGATACGTGTTCGACTCCGTAGGAAGGAACGTAGTAGCGTATTAGGTCATGGCAGGAGAGCCAGAGGAGTAACTGTGACCAAAAGCGGACAAGAGGAGTTAATGGCTGATGTGTGTGTCTTCTGAGTTCGTGAGCGATTCTTCTGACAATGATTCAGCTCTTTCCCAACTGGCGTGGTACCTTCGATGGCTCTCGCCCTTCTTTGGCCGGTTTGGATAGCGATCATGTGATTGACGCTTTAGAAGGTGGACTAATGACAGAAAATGAGTTAAAAGGTCTACTTTATTTGATCAGAGAACCCGACGTAAGTTTCAACTTCATTGACTTTGTGGTATAAGCCATCTCAACTGCATTAGTCCCATTTTCTTAAGGTTCCCTCGTTGCCGTTCCATTTGCTTGTGAGCATTTTAAGCAAGTTCCCGGCAGACGTAGATAGCCGTGTTTTCTGGTCTGCTGGTTTAAGGGACCTTTTGTATGGTTCGTCATATACTTCACAATTCTAGCTTATCACTGATGAATTTAGACGTCGCACATGCCGCTCTACAGATACTGCTCTCTCGCGTTGGAGATCAGACATCGAATTCCTGTGCCTATTCGATGGACCTCGTTCTGGAACTGGCTCAGACAGCTATTGATTGTTGTGGTACGTCCAATCGTAAAATGATCCGTGGGTAATGGGGACTGACATATACACAGCCTTCACTTGTCAGCAAACCGCTAATCTTCGGGCACATGCGAAGCAAGAATTAATACCAGTGGCGGAACCCGAGGAGTTCGCCGACGGCTTAGCTGAACACGATCAGTCAGCGACGATAGATTCGGAACCAGTGTCACAGTGTGAACCTATAACACCCGGCAATGCTGACGCGTCGGTGGAAAGTGCGGCAAAAGATATGCCATTCGACGAACTTGCACGTGAATTCGGTGTAGAAGCACAGCTAGTTCAAGCCCTCGTCCAACGATTGACTGGCCTGACTACTTGAAACACGCATTGAACTCGTTATAATCTCCCTTTTTTTTCACGATCAGGAATGATTTCCGGCCAGCGGAGCTTGGCCCGTATGACATTGTTTATGCACCCTCGCTATTCTGAAGTCTCCGGTTCTTTTTCGCATTGCTCTCACAACGCTCTCGAGAAACATTAGTTGTCCCGTTGTATGCCTACAGTTGTCTGTTAATCGCCCCTTCATTGCAGTCGCTCACCATTGTTATCACTCCCTTTCTCTTAGATGATCGTCATGTTTTTGGTGCAGTGTTATCCATCGTATCTAGCGCTATTCTGTTTTCTTGTTGTCTTGCGAAACCACCACCCCATTGTTGTGTAGCTATCCTATATGCAATCGAACCATGTCCATTTCTGGTGTGATTTAGTTAATCATTAGCACGTGACGACGTCAAAATTGACCCGGGGCTTGTGGTACTCGACACAGATCCATAGTCTCCTTCCTCCATCACCCCCCCTGTCGACGCCCTACTTGGGCGGCACTCGCTCGCTTGCTGGTGCCCACCATCGTCCGCTTAATAGGGCTTTTGCGGTATTAACAACATCAACATTATTTAGGAGGAACTTCAAGTCAGTGCGAATGTCATAAGATGGTTTATCATGACAAGGTATGCAGCCATCACCTTCCCGGCGCATCAGTCGTGCAGAGCATTAAACTGCCATTCTTTCTCCTCGCATTTACACTACACATGCCGCACGGCCCGGAGCCTGAGCGCTTACACGCAGCTCTAGCATTATCTTTGTTTCTTATCTATAAACCCTCCTTTCATCCTTTGTCTCATCACCATGGTTGCGTCTTGCATGCTGTTTCATCATGTTGCAACATGGCCACCCACTTTTTGTTTATGTATGACACCATCAATACGCGTATGTTTGACCTTTTGTCTCGCTTTCTCCAGATCCCATATTATCCCATACACAACGCGATCCAGACTTCCTCGCCCTTGCCCTCACCTTCGGATTCGTCACCAAGTCTCACCCAATCCATGTCCAACTCGTCCAATTCGCCCCCCTTGCCCTGCACACCCCCACCTCGCCTAGGTCGATCCTCGGACCGCTATCCAGGTTTGGGTCGTGTGCCACTTCATAGACGAGGAACATCCCAGACGTATGAGCGTCTTGAAGATCTGTTGAGGGAGGCAGGCTATAAGGAGACGAGGATTTTCACGCCAGAGGGCGAGCACGAGGAAGGGACGTACCATGAGGACGATTCTCCGTCTGCGCGCAGGCTGCAGGGAGGCGTTCGTGAGGGTGTAGGTGCCGTAGTGGGTTTCTTGACGGGGCTGTTACCCAGCTCGACGACACAGAGTATCGGGTCAGTCGCAACCACGTCAGACTCGGAGAGGCAGAATCTCCCGGATGGGACAGTGGAATCATCAATGTCGCGATCCAATACCCCGGTTTTGTCGATTCGGACACAAAGACAGATGCACATATCGGGTCATTCCACCCCCAGGACGACTACGTCTTCCTCGGATGACATCCAAGGCCTTAGAAGAAATACGCGGTCCCCGACTCTTGGCACACCTGTCCCTCAAAGCCCATATATGACGCGTTCCCAATCTCCTTACTGTTCACGTCACTATCCCCAACACCCACAATATCATGCAGCTCAACGAACCGCCGGCCACCCTGGTCTTTCCCAAAATGTTCAACGTTCGCCTCTGTCTCGCCAGTCTTCCCTGCGAGTCGTCCATGAACTCTCTCAGCAACAGCAGTCTTCGCAACCTATAATGCCATTAGCGCAGCCACACCCCTCACGCGCCACGGCCTATCTACGACGCGTGGCGTCACGATCGGATGTACCAGAACGACCAAATTCTACCCCAGTCCACTCCCAACCTCGTGTGTTCCTAAACGATGAAGAGGTAAATGCAGAGAGAGGTAACGGCGAGGGAGAAGAAGATCATCGTAGACCTCCATTGCCTCGGACATGGCTGGAAACGGTAGCCCGGGTGGTCTTGTTTGGCGGAACTGGTGTTCATATCGGCGGGCCGCTGCAGCAACAAAATAGAAACATCGTATCATCTCCCACATCATCTACTACCACATCACCGAAGCATGATCATATGCTGGCCAAGGGACGTGCACAGGCATTACGTCACGCACGCAGTTCACTTTCACAGGTGTCGTCGCGCTCGCAACCCAACCCGAGGACATCGAGGGCTCCTAGACTCCATGGGCTGCGGACCACCTTGACAGATCAGGGAAATAAAAGCCAGTCGAAGCTTTCGCTTCTCAGTGCCAGTACTGAAGTGAGTGTTGACATGCTTAGTCCCCCAGAGCTATTTTTGCGTGTCGGTCGTGGACGGGCGACATATAGCGAGAGTCGGGTGAGCCATGCACGCGTGTATTGTCGAAGTGCACCATCGAGTCGTTCCGCTTCTAATGCAAGGGACGGGGGATTTTTGAAGGGGCAAGGACGCGGATCTAAAAAGGACAGAGTGCCAAGTCTTGCCAAGACGAAGGTGGAGGACGATATGTGGGCTCGACCAAAGAAGCGCAAGGCTGGTGTGGACAGTGCAATGGGTCGGCCTTTGTACGGTTGGAATGCGGATGTTGACTGCGGCGCTCGCTACGTACGGAATCGCCATCAGGCTTCCATGGGGCTTGGCGATCGTATGGACTATAGCTATAGTTCTGAGGCTGCCATTGGGTACGGGTACGCTAATGATGGGCACGGTTTGGGCTCGGATGGGGAAGGCGAGGGCAGCGACGATGACGATGACGACGACGACGACGATGAAGGCGAGCTTGACTTGGCAAGGATACTCGTTCCGCCGAAGAGGCAGCATTCGATAATCAGCCTGAGGAAGCATTTGGTCGCTCCGACGCGAGTAGCTGGGATGGGTGCTTCGTCGAAGTCGAGGGCCGCAGCCTCTGCTTCGAGGCTTGGCGACGGTATGGGAATAGGCGAGTTCGGGCGGGAGATTGAGGCTGGTGGTGGGGCGAGTGCGGCTCTCAGCAGGGTTGCGGGTTCGACTTCGACGATTCCGGCGATGAGGATCCGCGGTGGCTATGGGCCTGGACACGGGAAGCACCAATTGTAACACTTACAGCAGTGAGGAGGCGATGCGAACAGAATGGATAGGTTGCAAGAAATACACTGGTATTGAAGATAATCAAGGTTGGCTGACGCCATGGATAACTTCCCGTTTATGGACCTTCCATCTCTCCTTTTCTCTCCTTCTGTCTCGTTTTTCCTATATCTC
This sequence comes from Amanita polypyramis BW_CC, assembly GCA_001691755.2. Classification (NCBI taxonomy): domain Eukaryota; kingdom Fungi; phylum Basidiomycota; class Agaricomycetes; order Agaricales; family Amanitaceae; genus Amanita; species Amanita polypyramis. Next base: position 40,591 of record JNHY02000097.1, on the reverse strand, counting down.
TTAATTCCGTCACGACGATGCCCTATCCCATGATATCACCCGTACTAATTGTCCATGACCAGACTATTTACGCATACGCAATAACAGTTGTTTCGGTTACTATACTATTAGTTCAAGCCTTTTTTATTATATTTTTCTATGGTTATTCCTACGAATAGGGCTTGCCTCAGTGTGGTTTCAGACGTCATTGGCTATTATTAGTATTACAGACTTGACTTTAATCCGAGGCTCCGGCTATTCTTTGTGTCATTTAGAAGATAAACAAAAGGAATGTAGCATTGGTTATGTTGATTATGCACCATGGTTGGAGCCAAGAAAGACCATTCAGCCCTTCGGAATTCTTTTTCTTCCTCGTTTAGGCGCCCTTGTGCCATTGACAAGATATACAATAGTAGTATCGACCCATCAATCTCGAGTAAAATATAACGTACTGATGGCGGTACACCGAAGCAATCTTGGTAGCACAGTAACGATACGTACAAGTACCTTTAGGTAAGCTTTCCGAAGCTTGTTAGCCACAGCTCTCTGATGGAGAGGGGTGACAATCATAGGCTAAGGCGCACAGAATCGACTTGGCGCAAGTAGGGAAGACGAATTTTACGCGAGGCAGTGGATCGAGCAAGTATGGGCGTGCAAGAGAACGTCGTCGATGCGATTGCCGTGTTATTTTTCTTACGCTAGGTTCAGAGCCACAACACAACCCAGAGACCAATAGGTGCTTTATGTAATTTCAAACCGTGAGACGTTTGACCCTGAAACCCAGCTTGATAGCCTCCACTTACTACTCATGGTAAAGCGCAAGAGAACCGACAATTATGAAGCTTTGATATCCAATGGTCTCCCTGAGGTGGGGCCGGATGCGTCAGTGGCAGCTGCGCCACAAGATGATTCGGGCGTTGAAGGGCCCTCAGGCACGAATACCGAAATGATGCCGCCGGTTGTTGGAGGGACTCGCAGGTCGGCACGTCAGGTTGCACGAAAAGCTAAGTCTAGCTTGAACGAGCCATCGCATTCATCGCCGAGTGCGAGTGTACGTAAGATAAATACGACGCGTCGTAAACAGCGTTTACCTGGATCAACGGCGATTGATAACTCGTCCCCTGAAGGGCAAAGAGCATGTGAGACTTTAGTACGCCTTTACGACAGTTATATTTATGACGTTAACAGTGCAGGTTTCTTCAAGTCTTGTTGAGGGACCGACGCCACAACCTCCGACTAAGAAGGCCCGCCTGAATATTCCAGCAGCTACTGCGGACGCTGAACAAAGTGCCTTCGTGGCTCAAACCGGATCCCCAAAGATAGATATCTTTCAACCAATGGTTTATGTTTCTCCGCCTTTAGCAAAAGCTGGCCCATCAACAACGAATTCCATGGTGGCTTCACAAACTCAAGAAATTCCTGACTCAGAATCAATTCCTGCAAAGACAAAAGGGAAAGGAAAGATGAAACAAAAGGCGGTAGCTCCTGAGGAAAAGCGCGCTGCGCGCTTCAAGGTCCAATGCCCACGGAATATTATGGATCGTGTTCAACGTGTCTGGCAACAACGGTTATTCATGATTGATAGGAGCCGCTCAGACAAGGAACTACGCGAATCGTTTAATGTTTTAGGATCTACAGGCAATGTGAGACCAGCGGGGCCCAGGTTTCATTTTATCAGTCTGATGCATGCAAAAACAGGTCTACACGGTTGTAATTGACCAGCAACCGAGATGTAATTGTACGCATATATAACTGACATTTCATCTGCCTACCTCAAGAACCTTCAGGTCCAGATGCCAACAAAGGAAACCACTGTAAACATATTGTGCGTTTCTCCTAAAGCCCTCTCCAATTTAGTAACCGTTGATCGTTTCCCATAGTTATTTATATTCCTAAAGGGTTAGCCACACTTGATGTTCCCAACGGGTGTCATATTCTGAAGTCGTGTCCTTACCTAGTCCTTCGAGTACCCGAATCATCTTCCCTCTGGTATCAGAAGTATGCCTCTCCTCCTCGTTGCAAAGATTGAATAATTTAAATTTTGTGCAGGGCTTTACTGTCCTCCGAATTAGAGGAAATCTTTGGTCAGGCTCCTCTCGCCCCCAATTGTGTTGCGCACCAGCAAGTCCGAGAAGCCCTGGCTCGTTCGAAGGGCCAGGAACCTGGTATGTTACTAATCACCTAGGCTTTTGCCAAATGCTCATTATTCTGCCAAGTGCTAGGTTCGTCCTCCTCGCAAACATTGAAAAAGCGATTGCCGACAGAAGATGACAATTGTCCGATTTGCTACGAGACCATGTACGAAGTGCCTGAAAATGCTCTATACTTTTGCGATGTTTGTGGAAACGCCCTACATAACGAATGTTGGAAACAATGCGAGTCCTATTATGCTACGATTTTGATTCTATGTCTGTCTGACATCACATTTGCTTGCGTCGTTAGGGCAAGCTAGTAGCATCCGTAGCGGAAAGTCTGTTACATGTGTATGGTGTCGTGCAGAAACAAGTACAGCTGGAGCACCCCGCTCACGGGCTGGCGGTACGCGTCGGGGTGAAGGATATTTAAACCTCGGTGATATAGCTGGTTGCAGTCCTACAAGAGACACAAGCACTTGTGAGTTAACTATTTTTTTGCTCCATTCCACGTAACGTAATCCATTTTGCGTTCTCTTAGACCACCGTCCAGGAAGGAAGTGGGGCAATAGTTATAGTTAAGACAATCGACGGATGGAAGAATCCTTTGTTTGTCCATAAAGAAGGGTATATTACCCATTTACAAACAAGTAGTATTTTAGTTTGTCTTAGTACTCATCTCCCCTGTCACGACATGTATCGCGCGAGAACAAAACTTTTTGTAGGTTTGATTGCTTGATACTAGCTAGCCAGATCACAAATCCCCTTACAGCATTCGCGAAACCCCTCTGCTAATGCTCTCAAGCGACTCTACCATTTTGCTTGACGTCAACCTCCTATCTGGATGTCCGTCCCAACAAATCCTCATTAAAGGGAAATACTTCTGTGATTTCACATCAGTATCCACTGGCCTGAGACCCCGTTCGACTGCTAGCAGATGAGTGTGGTTAGAGTTTATTCTGTGATATTTCTCCATAAATATCTGAATGTGATTAATTAACTCGTTGGCGGACACTTTGTTATATTTACGCACCTCCGCTGACAATATCGCGAAGGCGTAAACATCCGCTTTTTTGCTTGTTAACATTTCCGGCTTCTTGTTTTCATCTTCCGGCTCCTTTTTCTTATCAGCTCTCATTTTTTCAAGAATTTCTGGCGCTGTATAAGGATAGGACACGGAGGTTGCAAGTGTGGCGAAGCCCTCGCAATCTAGAATTCGTGACAATCCAAAGTCGCTGATTTTGGGCACTCCATGACTATCAAACAGAACGTTCCTCTGAGAACTCAGCTGACTCTCCAATCACAGACACCTTCGAAAAAGCCGCTAACAAGTTTCATATCGCCATGGATTACGTTATGATCATGTATATGTTTCAACCCCTTCGCAATGCACAGGAGCTTCCCGAATTGGTTATTAGAATTCTATTCTTAGGAACTTGTCTGTGGGGTACTCACTATGTTTCCTTTCTGGTGTTCATTTAAATTGTTACTCTTGATGAACCCCAGAGCGTCATTGTTTTCATGAAATGGGGCGACGAGGCCTGGCGGCTTCTTCTCATCTCCCCAGTGTACCACGCCCACGAGTTCGAGGATATACCGGTTCGGCCGGTCCAGTAACCTATGCCATGAATTTGCTTCACGGCTGAACCGCTAAATTGTGTAATAATGATTTAGTGAAGGTGAGGATGACTAGCCAGAATAAAGTACCTGCTTGATTTTTTCTGGACTGACATGAGGCACACGAATGAACTTTATTGCAACCTATCATTTTAGTAAGCACGATTTGTGGGTGGCTTCCATGAACGCCTTCAGTCATCACCTTCTGACCGCTGGACTTAAGGATGCCAGGATATACGTTGGAAAAGCCACCAGCAAGGCTTGCAAAGATATCATAAGGCGAATAAATCTGTTCGGTAATATCCTTGAAGTATACTTAAGTTAGCAGCGATACTCAAGTATGAACTCGTAATAAATGGGACACACTGGAAGAGTGGGTGGAAGAGATAAGATGGACATTATTCGGCATACTCTTTTGGTCCTTTATGACTCGTCTTTTATAGACCAGTGTAAATCTAACAACGCCGGCCAGAAATAACAACGGACTGACGTGAGAAGCCCTGTAATAAAAGGTCATAGTGTAGATCAGGCGGAAGGACTTCACCGTCTTTTGTCATTTCATAGGTTCCTGGCAGACCGAAATTATCGCAAGTATGTGCTCGGACCTAACGCCAGTCACGTTCGTCTGCTATTGCTATCCACGAAAATATCATCTGGGGTAACTTACCGCTTGAGTCGTTTACCCAGCGGGCGTCCGGGGGAGGGCGACATTTACGGCGGCACTACTATGTGCCTGTGGCTCGCTTTGATGGCCTCATGCGAATCAAGATTTTCGGTGAAGATCTCAATACTTAGATATTGTTTCGTGAGACTCGCTTCTTGAATGTGCTCGAATGCCCGACGACCCCGTATGTTGGGCGTCATATTTCCTGGCGTAGCCGAAGATCACCGATGCCACATATCCTGTGTGTCCGTACAAGGGTGTTTGTGTGATATCTAATACGTGGCGACCGAATGCCCAGACAAAGCCAGAAACGAAATACCAGTCCAGTACCGGTTCCCTATATGATGATCTATTATTCCAGTGAACGCGGCCGGGTGCCATTCTCCATTAACCATCAGCCGACACCCCAGGCCTTAACATCACATGCACCAAACATCGGTATCGTTGCCACCTATAGGAACGGAATAAGTAGGTAGGATGTGGGCATATCATTCGGTAGGCGAACGCTACATTTTTTTCTCCCTCCCTCAACTCAATCACAGCAACACACACGAACAGTATCACAGTACCATGCGTTTTATTGAACAAGGGCACCCGTAGTACACCGTGGAACGCCTGCCATCTATCACATCCCTCCAGAACCTTACACCAAAATGAGGTTCGTGCTCCCCATTTGTATGGTAGTTTTAGGATACCGTTTGCACTTTCTGCCCCATCATCCGTTCATGCATGGCCTGATCTGCGCCATCTAATCTCTCCACAAAAGTAAATTCTCTACATGGATGCGCTGTTAAAATGCCGGGGTAATGGTGGATCCAGTGTTATATAGCCGTACATGGGCTCGGCATAGGGAGTTCGGGTATCAAGCTGCTAGTCACGGCGTATTGTTCAACGATTTTGTACCTTTTATGTGGTGACATGAAATTATCCAGGGGGCGCGACAATGATGACCAAGGAGCATTGGTCCAGCAGGAGCAGGGAAAGATGGATTTCTACCTGGACGATGGTCCCGTACATATTCTACCTCACATGGGTAAGAGGTTCAAAGAATCCTCTCCTGACAGGAGGACTGACATGCATTGTGTTTTAATCTACCAGGCAACGAAGGCTATTCATGATTAACGCAAGTAACCAAGTCACAAATGACTTCAAGCATGCTCAAGCGTTGCAAGTCTATATTCGCCATGAGAACTTGTCCTATCCCGACTAGGTACCGCTCGGTACATCAACTGCATAACCGCGTTCGGCGAGCCCCTCGTTTCGTACATAGATGTGTTTGCAGAATCCACACACCCAATGTTGACCCATCATTCCACGGCTCCTGCCACATAATCCAAGATGTCTATCACCCGTAGGGCATGAATTGTTTAGAAAATTTTCAGTCCGTAACGGGATTAGAGCCGTTTTTGGCGCTCTACTAAACTCTGTATGAATACATAACATCATGTGGTGGCAAAAGAATGGACAGGCCCCATGCCACCACTAGTGCTGATATCCCGTCCAGGACTTATGAGTTGTGTTCACAACACATTCTTTTTTCACATCTGAAAGCTGTGCATAGATTGAGAGAAACTGTATCTGATTGAAATAATAATATACGTCACCGTCAAGAACAATGAATCCATATCGTTAGCTGCATCCCCACGAAGAAACACTTTGGAATCTAAAGACCCAATCCATTAATGAAAGTCGCGTATAGCCTCTTTAATAAAGTTTTAGTACGTGAAAGATTTATTCCGATCAGGTGAAAGTTATCTTCTCCTTATATCTACCCTGTACCTTCTAGCGTAGTTCCACCATGACCGGACGGTGGGGCGCAGTAACTATTGGACATGAAATAAGGTTCAACGCTTAACTTTATATGAGAAACATGGTCCAGGACCAGGTCCGAGTTCGCTGTCAATGGATGGACAGTTATTTCGCACCATGGCGCCAGACCACTTACAAGATCCATGACTAGGAAGGCAACCATAATTGAATCAACCAATGATCGTTTTTCTGCACGCTCAGATACATGATGCCGCCAGTTTCACTGTCCCACTGAGTTGGATGAGGCCAGTTTACCCATGAAATATAGAACAACCAGCAACGTCACGAAATACATGGCTACTCAACTTCCAAGTCTCCGGCCACCACCCCAGGTGTGTCCTCCCGTAGCCGGTTGTCTAGGAGGAATGACTTGGACTCCTCCACCCCCGCGTGGCCCATTACCTTCCCCAATTAACGACTGCAGCCATCCTGGTGCGCGTCCGAGCCATTCCAGGATAGGCCGTCGCCCACGCTCAGCAGGGGCCCACATCGTCCACCACCAAAAGTGCCCTATAATTGCTCCTGCAATTGCCTGAGCTGCGGCGGGTGGACCAGCCATGAGGAGGTCCATGCCAATCATTAAGTAGGGCAAGTATTTCACAGGCAATGTTAGTAGGCCCATGAGTGATGTTTGCGTCCCAGGCGGCGCAAGTGCAGAAGACAGGTAGGTGAGTGCCACGAGGAATGGTCGTGTATAGATGAACGCTCCAAGCGGAAGACAGGCAAGCTTCAAGGCATTGTATCAATGTCGATGGCATAAGAGATCGATGCGGTCACTTACAATGATGGATGCCCCGACAAGAATAAGTTGCCATGCAAAATCCGCCGACCTTCGGGAAAAAGGACCAGACTCGAGCTGGTCTGCTGTACGGCTATGCTGGAGTCAATATAGACCGAACATACTCACAAAAGCCATGATACTGAACTAGAGCATCACCAACTCGAATATGTAGTTAATACCGCCGCCTGCAGGTCCAAGCTATCTGAGTGTGACTTGTAATTGGCACGCTTTAACGAACGCAACGCACTGCCTAGAAAGAAACTGGTGTATGCACGCCATATCTGAGCGTCATAAAAGAAGTGTTAGCCCTTCTGGGAACAGTCCTACAACCTGAGATGGTTCGTACGTGCCTCAAGTTTATGTGTCACAAGTTCCCGGACAAAAACAAATTTGTAGGGCGATACAACTTGCATCAACACAGGAATTGTCACCCCCAGCGACGACACACAAAGAAACCGGGTCACTGGAGGAATTTTTCGAATTTCAGCGAGAAACTGGTCCATGATGGTTGGTCAAGGTCAAGGTCAGGCTGCGTGACATCTACGTGGTCAGACGTAAAAGGAAAGTATCTCTCACACAGAGCTGTAGAATCAGTTTCAGTTCCCTCAGCTGACCACAGAACCTGAGCGGTTATCAATCAATATCCATTCTCCCCGTGCGGAGTGGCGAAAGTTAGATGTCAGCGCCCATACCGACTCGGATCTGCCGCCTACATACGCCCATGTACGACGTATCTGACTAGATGAATGTAGCGAATCTAATATAAACATTTGGTTAGGGTGTCACTGTTGTGTCAGGAGCCACAGCTCTTCCACCACACTACCGATTTCCAGCCGTTTACCAACGTCCGTCGTCCAACACTTCTGTAACAGGGCATAATGCCCTTCTGGTATACCGCCGCGTGGGGGTCGGGCGTTTTGCTCGACCACCTTTTTATATATCCCATAAGTTGCATATTTAGTCAATTCTTTGTATCCTTCGCCTTTTATCACCTTCAGCCACACAAATGAACCCCATGAAAGCGTGCGCAAACAATATTTACAAACCTCTGAAGCAGTGATCGAGAATGCGTACACGTCTCCTTCCTTGGTATTCGCTTTGAGTGAGTCGATATCGTCGATAGTGGTCTCGGATAGGTATTCTATTATTTCTGGTGCAAGGTAAATAGCGTTGTGCTTGTGTCCTGTGAACGAGAAATAGGCTTCGTGATCAATTATTCGGGATTGCCCAAAGTCCGCGACCAGAGGAGTACCGCGTTCACTAATCAATACATTACTCTAAGCATGTTTGAGGAAGAGTTGAACATCGACATGTTACATAATTAAATTACTTACTGATTTCAAGTCACCATGAGCTATGTTTAGCTTGTGCATGTGTTGTAAACCTTTTGCAATCCCCAATACCTAATCTGTTCGTACAACTGATATGTTTCGTGTCTCTCTGACACTCACCAAGGTTGTTCTGTCTGCTCTAGGGTTATTCTTGATATATCTTAAGATAGTTTCATTTTCTTGATACCGTGAAACGAATGCCATTCGGTCTCCAGGTACGTTTAAGTTTAGAATTCCCAGTAGTTCAAGAATGTTCTCGTGTCTGTTTTTTTGGAGGACTGTCCATGCATAGACTTCCCGAAGGAAACGCTATGTGAACCGACGAGTGTTACCGGTGAGCAAGACATATTAATTGAGCTTTACCCTCTTGAATGTATTAACATCTTCCCCCTCAATTCGAGGTATTTTGACGGCAACCTAAGCGCATAATTGACTATTTATTGTAACTTTAGGGTAAATACTTTACCTTGAGTCCGTTGAATTTACCAACAGTGACGTTAGATAAAGGACCAGTGTACAGGTAGTGAACAGCGTCGTAAGTAACTCGACCTGTGAGGTCCTTGGTTTTCTTACTCAGAAGAGAAAATCAGCCTCGAAGAAATTGGAAGACGTACCTTAATCCCACTTGGAATAGTAAGCATTTCTGGATGGATGCTTTTGATGTGCGGGTACCCAGTGTTAGGGTCTTTTATACTCTTTCGCACTTAATTCGGGCAGTTCGAGAATCCTGATAGACGGAAGGAATAGTTGGGGATATCAGATGAGGGAGAAAGAGATGGGAAGGCAGATTCCTATCTCTGCCTTGCCATCGAAAAGAATTAATCTTTCCTTACAAGGCATGAGCGGCATGTGGCACCACTAGAATCCAAACTTATTATGTTTCAAGAACCTGGGTTATGGGTCCTTCTCTCGTTTATGGCATTCTCGCTATCTGAAGAAAGACATGCGCATCATGTACTATGATTCCGGAGTCAGTCCAATCCTACCTTCACAGAATTCACTTGCACAGCAATCACTAATCACTAGGCGCTGGGGGATGAGATCGATGACGGCTGCGGCGCATTTTCGTAGTCGACTTTGGAGGATCACTACTGACAACGGAATTGAAGTTGTAGCGTCTCTCGTCCACGAATTCGGCAAAATACCCGTGGTCAGGATATGGGATGACTTGGAATGGTCTTGTGGGATATGTCAAGTCCTTCATCAAAGTTAATGATGGAACCGGTTTACATGAACGCACACGTACCTTACCATATTCGTTCCTTACTTCATCTCCGTGTAAGGAGATTAAACCCCTTGCCTTGATGCGACTTGCATTAATGCAACTGCTGAGAAGAAAGAATCATATGCTTGAAACACAGTCGGGAATGTAGGAGGTACATTTGCAAATCCTCCATACCTTGCACCCTACAGGATTACTAATTCTATCTAGGTTGCAACCACTTAACGCTAGACAGTCGCATTCGCAGATACATACAGCCATAGATATCACGTTGTGAGTGATAGAAGAGCAGGTAAGAATGTTGATTGTTTTATCAAGGAAAGCCGGGGGGGCTCGCCCGTCGTGGCTACTGCCGCGAGTAATTTACCCGCATCTCTGCTTCAGATGTCAGAACAAAAATCCATTCAAGATATGCGCATATATACCCACCCCTCGTTGACCCGCAAGACAAACTGACTGCCGTCATCATTTATCCACAAAATATCAACGTAGACTGATGAAGAAGTTATGCCGAACAATTGACCTAATCCGTCTTGGACGGCTTTGCGAAGAGTAAGGGCGTCCTGCATTGGTGGGACAACAGATAAACGAATGTATCGATAGGTAGACGGCAATGGTCGCTGCATGAGAGCCGTGTGAATCTACAGATACCCTAGCCTTTCTACTACACTCCCTATTTCCGGCCTTTTACACGGATTTGCCGTCCAACACTTCTCTAGCAGAGCGTAAAGTCCTCCTGGTATGCCAACACGTGAAGGCCGGGCACCGTGCTCTAGCACCCTTTTATATATTCCATATATCATAAATCTGCTTAATTCTCTGTATTCTTCGCCTTTCAATACCTATAATAAACTTAGAAAGTTACGCACGCGATAACATTCATAAAAAAAAACTGACCTCTGCGGCAGTGATTCCGAATGCATAGACGTCTGCCTCTTTGGTATTCAATTTAAGTGAGTTAATATTGTCGGCAAGAATGTCGGAGAGGTAAGATATTATCTCTGGTGCAAGGTAAATGGCGGTGTGCCTGTGTCCCGTGAACGTGGTATAGGCTTCGTGATCAAGAATTCGTGATTGTCCAAAGTCTGCGATCAGAGCAACGCCGCTTTTGCTGATCAATACATTGTTCTAGATATACTTGAGGATAAGTCGGACATGAATGTTACACACAATTGAGTTATTTACCGCTTTTAAGTCACCATGAACTATTCCTCGGCAATGCATGTGTTGTAATCCTCTAGCAATGTGCATTACCTAACTCGTTCGTACAATGAAGGAGCTCTGTAGTCCTGCGACTGACACTCACCAAAGCTTTCCTGTCCACCTCTGGGTTATTTTTTATGTACTTTAAGATAGTTCCATTCTCTTGGTACGGTGAAACCAATGCAATTTTAGCACTGGGAACATTCCAGTTCAGAATGCCCAGTAGTTCAAGAATGTTCTCGTGTCGATCTCGGTGAAGAGTCCCCCATGTGTTGGCTTCGCGAATAAAACGCTATGTGAACCAACAAACGTTACTCCGACATGGAGAGTAAGATCAGTTAACAGACTCTTACCCTCCTGAAAGTATCCATACGTTCCTTTTCAACGCGAAATAACTTAACCGCAACCTAAACGCATAATTAACTTCTTATTGTACCGTTATTACGTCAAAATTGACCTTGAGGCCCTTGAAATGACCATCAGCGACATCAGCTAATCCGCCAAAATGGCTGAAGCAACTAGGATCGTATTGAACTTGACCTGTGAGGTCCTTATTTTCTCACTCAAAAAAGACCAGTGCTTCAGAAAACGGACGGCGCACCTCAATCCCGTCTGGGATGCCAAGTGGTATCTGCATGTTTCGAAAGTTGGAATATCAGGACTTGCAGTCTCTTATATCCCGCCTAAGATGCGATCTAACAGCGGCCTGTCTCAAAGCGGTCTAATATAGAGGAGAAGGGACGGTCTGACACAAAATTACCCAAGTCCTGCCGGACAATCCTACGTGAACACGCCTCGACGCTCTACCGCTCTGGCACTGATTATGATTCCATGGGGTGACGATGTGAAATATGAGCCCTATCGGAAACCCCAGGCCCTATCAGATCCTTAAGGATACCTGATGGCAGGGAAGGGAAGGGAATACAGCTTCCTATCTCTGGCTTGGCATTAAAACGAACATTTCCTTACAGGGCCAGCTGTCACCAGAATCCAGATTGACTAGAACTTTATAACCTGCATGTTCTTTCCCCGTTATCTACCTGAAAGAGGACGGTGGGTCTAAAGTTTGATATCTTGATTGTGGGCCATACCTAGCGCATGCTTCACGGAATCACTTAGGATGACCCGCGCGCATACCATTGTCGTGAAATTGACCGCGTTGTACCAGCATTTGCCTGCTGCTCGATGGCAGATAAATCAAATTCTTTCTTGGGATCTCAGACGTACCCCAAGTAACACATGGGCGGGGGAATCAATGAGATTTGTGCGCCAATCCTTCAGCAGAAGGATTGGTGTTTGGACGATCTGATACGCGCTTGTCTTGGCATATTTGTATGGCTGGAGCTCCATCAGTGCATCGGCATCTTGATTAATTCGTTGCATTGGCATACCCTTATCCTCGACTTCACGCTACATCTACATGGTTAGTTTATCCGACATACCTAGCAGTTGAAGTCATTTACAGTAACTCCGTTGTTGATAGCGACGCCACACACATCTCCCGCGCTTTGCACATATAAGACCTATCTATCATGTGTGATTTAATACTAGCCGCAGCACATAATTTTTGCGGGAACAGGTTCAGCATGGATGTACCTGCACGGTACACAGGTCCACACCTCTGGTGTCTCTGCTTTAGTGACTACATAAGTTTATGCTTATGATCTAGTCCAACGCCGACATCAGCCCGAATGATAAAAGAACCGGTTCAATAAGATGACATCCCCTTCGGGCATTCAACTTGAAAATAGCCGATTGGCACTTCAATAGACGCCAACAGACATTCAACGGTCACTGTCGGAGATACGGTCGGCTCTTGCTGTTAATTAGATGTCTAACGAAACACCACGGACTTACGAAGTTCGTCCGAGTGGAGATATATAAGTACAGTGCTTCAGTTCGACCTAGACTATCGACTGAAATGTCAAGTCCGTCATGGGGATGCAGGTGCATCTAACCGCCCAACATAACAATGTATTGATTATCTTTGAGTAGTTTAGGAAGGGCTGATACATGCAAGTTGCGGTTTATCTGAGCATGTCGTATTGTATTTATAGCGTCTATCCGTACTTTCACCCCACCTTCATTGGTATCATTGGCATCCTCACAAGCTCAATCATCAATGTCCTCTCCCGGGATATCAATATCATACTGCCCCAAGTCCTGTGATATGATCGCCTTTAATCTTGTTAGTGTGTCTTCCAATTTTGCCTCAGCTTGTTTTCGATATCGAGCATCGTAACTCGATAAATCAACAGACTCCTCAGGATTCCAAGTCATTGGGATCCCTTGCCAGCCCCCTCGCACGTGGACGTAGTTGAGGAATGAACGCCAGAGCGGATCCAGGGAGAGTACAATTGGGTTGCCAACAACAATTAAAAGAGCTTGTGCTCTTGTCATAGCGACTAGTTGGAAATGAAGCTGTCTGTGTTCCTTTAATGCGAATGAGTACTGACCATTGAGCCTCATGGGGCTAGCGACAAAACCAAGGGAGCGCCTCATGTCTAACATGACATGATTGGGCGTGCTACGAACTGTCGAAAGGATTATGATCCGGCGCTCCTACGTGCCATTTATAATGCTGATGGTCAGACCGGACATACAACTTACTTGGCCTTGGAACTCATCAACACAGCCAACCTTGATTTCTTCCAATTTCTTGCCCTTCTTGTCGTTAGAAAACAGGTGTTGGATCCTGTACTTTTGGGCACTGTAGGGTGTTATCACGCCAATATGCTCTGGTCCTAAAATAAATTGTCGTCATAAATACAGGTTTATATCCACAAACACAACTTACGTATCCCTTTCTTGCGATCAGCCATCAGAGTCACACAGAACTTCTTGACAATCGTAGCCTCATCTATGTTAAAGAAGGAGGGGTTAGCTTCTTCCTGTTGATCTCGTCCTGCAATTCCATGGAAGATGATAGGGAAACGTTTTTTTGGTAAGATATCGAGGTCCTCGAGGCTATGCGTCACCGCAGGATCTCCACAAGGTATCAGCTCGGAATTGTAGAAATGAATATTTGAGAAATGCATGATGTCCTCGTGTGACCTGAAATTCTTCAATAACTTGACCACACTGTGCGGGTCAAAATATTTATTTTAAGCTCATTCTTCCTGATCAAGACTTACGTTAGTCTGCGACCGACATTTTCATCGTATATTTCACGCTCCATTAACCTCTTGAGATAACTCTTTTGAAGCCCAAACCTCTTAGTAAGGGAAGATCTGATATCAGGACCCAACTGCCGATGATCGCCTGCCAGTATAAAATTCGTGTTATCGTCCGCCAGAGTCATGAATGGTATCATAACCTCGGGTTCTTCTCCATGTCCTGCTTCGTCGACGAAAATATGGCTAAAATGTCCCCTTTTGGAGCCTAGCCCCCATAACACTCCCGCAGTTACACATGTCGACACGATGATACGGTATTTCATCAGTTCCTCAAGGGGAGGAATCGCAAAGACTTCATTGTCATTCAGGAGTGAATACGGCTTGAGGGTATGGTTCATCCTCGTCGGCTTGCGGGAGAGTGAGTTGAGCCTAAACAAGACAGAGGGTCCGAGAACGCGTAGTCTGTCAGCTATTATGTCCGCTGCAATATTTCCAGGTGCACACGCGAGGATGCGAACATCTGGCTTCAACAAAAGCTGACGCATTGCTTCTACGATGGTGAGAGTTTTCCCCGTCCCGGGCCTACATATCCTACTCAGATGGTGTCAAGAAAGTTTTAATGTACTTACGGGCCGAAGATGACAAAGGGTACACTTCCAGGGGGCTGCTTAAGGATTGCTGCAACGGCTTCGAGCTGTTCTTCATTGGACATCATCTCTCGGTTTATCGGCACTATGGCTTGTACCTCATGGGGTTTTACCCGACGATAATTAATGTGAGTTTCATCCGGGAAAAGTAGTCGCATCGGTTTGTAAGTTCCCGTGATCGCCTGGTGCTTGCGACGTTCTGGGAGCCGGTTGTAGACAAATCGGATGTCAGCTTTGATATTTTGGGCAGTACTAAATTTCTTGTGGAAGTAAAAGCCAAGAACGTTGTAGTCGACGTCGTGTACACGACCTTGGTACCATGGCGCATTGTCCGCTTCACCAGTCCTTCGAGCAAGGATGTAGTCACCCACGAGGACCGTCGACAACTTATCAGCAACGCCTTTCACCTGTAAACTAACAATAGTCCACCTCCTGTCTCGTCACGCTGTACGAAGTTGGACTTACTCGTAACGATCCTGTTTATTTTGTACTAGTTCTTCCCCTTCCAACATACAAGAATCAAGGTCGCGTCTGAATTGTATTTAGTAAAAGTTAAAGAAGATACGCAAACCCAAAAGTACCTCCTTTGTTCACCCTCGATGAAGAGCAGCGTTTGAAACCAGTTTCTGTACGTGTCTATGTTGAATATTGGAGGCATAAGACGCTTAACAGCTTTAAGAGCAGCGGTCGGGCTCTTCGGAAAAGCCAATTTAATCAATTCTTTAGGCGGTTCAAACCTTCCCAAGATCTGTACCCATATAATGGGTGACCAAACGGCCGGTCGAGGACCTGGAATGATAAGCCCCCCGATTTCCGTTCGTATCCATTTCTTCTTGTATGGACCCTTTGGTTTGAGCGCCTCCTGGTCTTCCAGAGAGCCAGCTGTCCCAAAGATGCGCCTCGTAATGACGAACCGTCCCTTATTCGGATGGGCGAAGGTGATCTCCAAAGTATCTTCGTAGTATCCCTCACTTGGTGGATTAAACACTACGACAAGAGATCTTAGCTTCTTTCTTGATATCGGGCCTTTCCCTGCTAGAGTAACAACGAATCTGGATAACCACATTCAGAATGTGGTGTTTTGGCGGTAAAAAGGTAACTTACGGGGTTCCAATTGCACCGTTCTCGAGCGACGAACGCATAATAGCGTTAACCAATGTCACAGTCCCTTTCAAAATCCTTCGTATATTCACTGTTTGCTCTTTCTCTTTTCCGGGCTCAACGACACCAAAATCTACACCCCCCTTCGGATCGACCTCAATCCCCTCCTTGTCTTCTTCTGCCTTCGCGAGTTCTCCCTCGATCTGCTGAAGCCGTTTTTGGCGCTCGTGTTTGGCTACATGTGCTGGGATTTCTATAGCGAACACGATCCTTTGACAGTATTGACATTTCTCGGTCCTGTCCTCTGGGATGGATACAACCGGTTCGAAGGGGTCGACTATAGACCCTTGGGTCCACTGTTGGGTCTGTTCCTGCTGTTGCTGAACGAACTTCATATGACTCTTCCCCTCGAGATGTTGTCTTCTCGAACCGTTGAGCACAAGAGAACCACACGAGCATTTGAAGGCATCATGTCTCAACGAGCAAGAGTTTCTTTGAGGGCATCCCGCTTCAGAGAAGAACGCTTCGCAAACCTGGAAAACCGTCGGACTTTTTCGGGGCATTGTGGTAGACGCTCTGTTTCCGCTAGATTGGGCAGAAGTAAGCTTTAAACCCGGAAAGTGCCGCCAAACGTAGATATCCCAGAAGCTATAAATAAAGATGTCACTTTGCCTCCTAGTGCGGGGCTGGGTGTGACTCACCAACATTTAATGAAAGGCTTATGTGGCAACCTGATACACTTACATTGCATGCTTTGACAATGTTAATATTCACGGAAATTAAATATTGAACTTGAGGTGATTGAAGCATGTACATGAGCTCTTAGAGCGGCGATATCTTTTTTTACCCGAAAAGCATGGGAATCATATTGATCTTATGGCTTACAGATTTGTGTTAGATCGTAATCAACGGCATTACAAGGGCGAGCATTCTTTCCTCAACCAATCCAATGCCCTTTGATCGTTTTGCAGGTGTGGAGAGACTTTGTTCCAAACCTCCTCATGGTAGTCATTCAACCACTTCTTCTCTTCTACCGTGAGTAGTGATATATCCACAAGCTTCTTGTGCATGGGACACCTGTTCATTGTGAAACGGAATGGAGAATCAACTCGAGAAGCCCTGGGTATTTAATAACACTCACATTGTTACATGTTCAAAGCCGAGATAGCCTTTGTCGCCAAAGTTATTGGGCGTCTTGGCTTCGCGCACAAGCACAACATTTTCAATTCTGATACCAAATTGACCATCTTCGTAGTACCCAGGCTCATTCGATATCGTCATCCCAGGTTTCAATGGTACGCTGTTGTAGGCTATATGTAATATAAAAAAGGTTATATCAGAAGATGGTGTGATAACATTTCGAGCAGTTACCAATGCGGACGCCAATGCCATGCGGGCCTATACTCCAGAAGGATTATTTAATTTAATAGAATCCCTAATGGTTCATAGTCTTACCCTCGTGTACATTTAAGTATTGACCGACACCATGGCCGGTGCCGTGGCTAGTGTCGTGAGTTCGACTGATACCCGGTTTAATCCAAGCACCTACCGGTAATCTTCACAAGTAAAGCATAAGATAAATGGGGGCTTCAATTACAGAGCTCTTACCAAGGCCGTCCTGCCATAATGGTCTCCGAGCAAAGGAATCACTGGATATTAGATATTAACAAGCAACATAGTGACCCGAACTGAATGCACACACATGATGTATCCTGTTAAGATGTTATTCATAAGGTGGTAAGACTGATGGATGAACTCGCCTGTAGTGCCATTGGGGAAAATAGCGGAATCAATGGCAATGTGACCTTGCAATACGCGTGTGAATGCACGTTTTTCTTGATCAGTTGGAGTGCCAAAGTGCTGCTTCATATTAGGTATGTTCAATATCGATACGATTGCACCTACCAGCGTTCTTGTAACGTCGGTTGTACCGTCCCAGTACTGACCTCCTGAATCGCACAGATAGATCTGAAACAAACTTTATTAATGTGACCTTGAACTACCGTACACTTACCTGTTCCTTCTTTATGATTGCGCAATCGGCTGGGTCAGGTGAATAATGAATGATAGCTTATTGAAGCAACGTGGTCTCAGTCAGCGGCAACAGATGCAAGGTTCAGACTTACCTGCATTAGGTCCAACCCCTGAGATAGTCCCAAAAGATAAGCCTCGGAACAAGTCCAGTTCGCTAAAATTGATTGTCACTCATAAGAAAACTGCGTTTCGACTACGGGTCAAATATCTTACGATCTAAATTGTTCCAGCTTGTCAGCACCTTGACTCTCGTTTAACTTGGTGCCATTATTGAGTTGTTCTTCAAGCCATGCAAAATAACGGATCAATGCAGTACCATCCCGAATATGGCATTGCCGGAATCCCTCCAATTCGGTCTCGTTTTTGATTGCTTTGAGATCCTCGATTGGAGAACGGACAATGGTGTACTTTCCCTGCGGACGTAATCCAAACCTACACCAACGGAGACATAACTTTTCACTTACTTCACCGATGGCCTCTGCCACAGCAAAACTTGCTCTACTACTCAACAAGACTTTCTGGCAACAGTTTGTGTCGTTAGCAATACAAAGCAGAGGATTTGTAACTATTGTACTCACCGATGACTCGTTTAGCTCTAAAGTACCAGGCAAAGTGCCCAGATGACCGAAGAAGGCATCATATGGCTGAATTTGCACATCATCTAGTGCTTTGTGAGCGTCTTCCTTGAGTCGTTCTTTGTCGATGAATAGGGTGGCCGAATCCGTGGTCACAACAGCGTATGAGAAGAAAACTGTCGAGGTATTGATAAAGACAGGAACATCGCAGTCATTAAGGAGCATATACCAGGATTATAATCAATGTCGGATCCACGCAAGTTGAAAAGCCATGCAACTTCGTCCAGCATAGTCACGACCACAGCTTTGGCCTTTTGTTTTTCTATTTCTTCTCTGACTCTGGCAAGTTTATCTGTATGGGTCTGACCTTTTATACGCACTGTCAAACGAAATTTCCGGTACAAGGTATGCGTTACACTCACCTGAGAACTTTACATCCAAGTGAAATACCGGATTCTTGGGCCGCGGAGGGCGATCATGCCAAACTTGGTCAACCAAGTTGGGAGTGATAGAAACAAGCTCAGATTTCTTGGGTTGCAGATTCTTTTTCAGAGACTCGACATCCGCTGTAATTAGCAATTTATTTTAAATATTTAAAAGAATCTAATGAACGTACAGATGGATATTAAGGCGGTATCGATTCCAATTTTCGTTGATTCCCCCAAATCCTATATCATGATAAACTACCGTCCCACGGGTATATTCACACAGAAAAATACCTTGTGCAAAAACTCTTGCCAAGTTGGGACACCTTAGAGCAATAATTTAGTTAAATGTATGCGCATATAAGCACGATATAGATACCTGTGAGGCCTACCTTCATCAGCTTCCAGTTCCTACATTATAACATCAAAACACGGCAATATTGTATGAAGGGAACAGAATTCGCAACTTGTCCAGCTGTTTCCCGGCCTGAAAGTGGTATCTACCATCAGTGAAGAGGTACGCTGCGTCAAGAGTTACGACAGCACATCCTGGTGGGGTCCGAGTTAAAGTTTCGTCGTGGACATTCAGTACTGGTTAATCACAGATGGACTGACCTGCTGAACCGTTGAATCCAGATATGAAAGCGCGTCGCTGATCACAGTGTGCGATGTACTCGCTTGCGTCTAGTACGAACGTTTATAAATCACAAATGACGATCAGACCAAGAACACACGTTGATCTTCACTGGGCACGACGAAAGCTTGTACATTATGCTTGCGCATCAAAGCGCGGAGATCCGAGAGACGTTGGGTAGTGTCAACCATGTGCGTTCCTCTTGCTCCCATGACGGACGATGAGAATGCACGGCGGCCAAGGAAAAGGGATTGGAGGGGAGTAGTAAGAGTATGGGAGAAAGTGACTGGCCGGAGCACTGCTGACTGGAACCAGAATTGGATTCCCCTCCACATGATTGGCAGAGAAACCGCATAAAAATAGACGGGCCATGGCCTCACAGTAAATTCACGTAATGCACTAGTGCAATAGAACCTCCCAGCAAATTTAACACCGCATCTGCCCTGTCAGGAGACATTGGTGGGAGAGTGACATCGGTAACTGGGGAGTAGCCGAAAAGCCGAATAATTGAGTCAATATCATTAAAAAGCCTTGGAAGCGTCTTGTTACCTTCCCAACCAAAAAAAATCGGGATGTCCGAACCCTCGTCACCAGCAGGCTCATCTGCCTCGTCTTCCCCACCCGGGACGCCTCCTAACTTGCACCAAAATACTGTCGATCCTTCTGCCAAATGGCTTGTGCAGAAATTTGGAGGCACAAGCATTGGGAAGTTCCCAGTCAAAATAGCTACTGATATCGTAGCGTATGTTGTCTTATCCGACTTCTAACGTTGCTTATTGAATACCTTGTCATTTTAGCAACTCCATAGACCAATACAAAGTAGCCATTGTATGCTCGGCTCGTTCAGGCTCTACAAAAGCACTTGGAACGACGAATCTTTTGTTACGCGCGGCATCAGAGGCACTTCGTCGACCGAAAAAATATTCGACCCATTCCGCTTCTGGTATCATGACACCCATATCAAGGACTATGTTTGGAAATTCGCCCCCTACAAGTCCAAGGTCGCGCAGTGGATCGTCTCCTCGCTCTTCATCACCACAACCGTTCACGTCAATTTTCCAATCGAATGGCAACAGCAATTCACATGAATCGGTTCCAGATTTCGTCAAAACTGTCGACCTCCTTCGTGAAGAACACATTACAGCGGCACGGTCTGCTATTAATAACTCTGAAATTTTTAAGGAGCTGGAAGCAGAAATGGAACGAGATTGCGAGTGGTTGCGCAATTTCTTGTTTGCCGCCAAAGTATGTTTTCAATTCATGATCTCGCTAGTGATCTGTAATTTGACTACTGTTCCCACTCTATATCGGGCTATTGTTTCTCTAGCTCATAGATGAAATATCCCCCAGATCCAGGGATACCATCATTGGACTAGGTGAAAAAATGGCGTGTAAAATCATGACCGCTGTTCTTCGTGATCAGGTGAGACGCTTGTTCAAGAGTATAGGAGTTTGTTGATAGACCACCGCAAAGGGTATCGATGCGGAGTATGTTTCACTGGAGGATATCGTGCCGTGGTCAGAAGAACAAGGAGCGACGTTCGATGGAACACTTGGTCAAGATTTTTATGACGATATCGCACACGCAGTCGGTGAAAGGATTAAGCAGTGCGCCCCACGAGTACCAGTTGTAACCGGTTCGCCGATCCACTATAAGACATGTACACATACTCATATCATCGCCCAACAGGGTACTTTGGCCCTGTTCCCGGATCACTCCTCCACCAAGTTGGACGAGGTTACACCGACCTTCTAGCCGCGTTGATTGCAGTCGGCGTTCAGGCAACAGAACTGCAAATCTGGAAGGAAGTTGACGGAATCTTCACCGCGGACCCTAGAAAGGTGCCAACAGCACGTCTTATTTCTATCATTTCGCCCGAAGAAGCTGCCGAGTTGACTTACTACGGCAGCGAGGTGGTGCATCCATTCACTATGGAACAGGTCATTCGGAAAAAGATACCCATTAGAATCAAAAATGTCGAAAATCCCTTGGGTGGAGGAACAGTTATACATCCGGACCCTGAAGTGGACCCCGCGGAGGTGCAGGAAGAGCAGGGAATAAATGGTGTTCTAGAAGCAGCATCGTTTTCACTGCTGAGGAAACCCTCCCGTACTCCAGATGAGCACCAACACATAAGGGTCCCGACGGCCGTCACCATCAAGGACCACATGATTGTCCTCAACGTGAACTCAAACAGGAAGAGTGTATCGCATGGTTTCCTAGCTGGTATCTTCAGCACGCTGGACAAGTTTGGGCTTGTGGTGGATTTGATCAGCACGAGTGAGGTTCATGTCAGTATGGCTCTCGAGGATACACTTGGCAAGAAAATGCTCGAGCGGCTTCTAAGTGAAGTTCGGAAGAATGGCACTGTACGTCGCCTTATGTTTATTCAACATACTCTCATACTTATGCTTATGTATCTAGGTATCTGTCCGTCATGACATGGCTATTCTCTCTCTAGTCGGAAAACAGATGCGCAACATGGTTGGAATTGCTGGCAGAATGTTTACCACTCTTGCACAAGGGAATGTCAATATAGAAATGATCAGCCAAGGCGCGAGCGAGATTAATATCTCCTGCGTTATCAAAGGCAAAGACGCCGTCAAAGCACTGAATATGATACATCACAACTGCTTGCAAATAAAACCAGAAGGCACGAAAGCCAAAGGTCAGTGCTCTGTACCAAAAACTAATGTAGTTTATAACGATAATGTACAGTGGGACCATGGTTATTCTGACGCATCGTGATAAAAGGCGTCTGACCAATAGATTGTTTTACTTTGTATCAATCAGAAGTGCTAGACAAATATACATACCCAGTTTGACACTATACCGTCGAGTATCGCTGCACACGAAACTTTGAGAATGGCCGATGCGTCATTCAAAGATGTCCCAGAAATATTCGAGGTTTCGTCAATTTATATTCCCTTCCGGCACGTCATTCACGATGAACGCAGGTAGAATTAAGTGACGCCTTAGCCGCCCGGACAGAGAGTCTCAGTCAGTGACGGCACCCAAGGCTATCCAGTCATATGAAAAGCTTACGCGTGCTTTGCAGCTACCTTTCGCGAACTGGGACCTCCGGACCTGTGTCATGTCGTAAAAAGCACTGGGCGTAGTGGTCAACGCGAAGTCAGGCCTTGATTTGTGTTTGGTCATTTATTGGAAAGCTTAACTATGTTTCCAGCTCGGTTCATACCACTTTATTTCTGGAGTGGATGCCTCGTCGTCGGCTACTCTTGCAGCATATATCAACTCGCTGACGTATTCTATCGAAGACAATAATGCGTGGTTTTCAAAAGGTCCGACGTGGAAGGTGAAGAGTGGATGTTATTGGTGCGTGTTATGTGAAATTGGTTAGTGAGGGGTTATCTAAGTCGCCGGAAGCTGTTTCAATGCATTCTCGAGGGTTGATGTACGCGTGGATGTCAAGATTCCAGGAGGTGTCACCGCGTATGTGCTGGATCTCCGGGGCGAGAGGTAAGTAATGTGAAGTTTGTCTGGTGGTGTGCGTTAAATAGTGACGATAGGCACGAGCCTACTTCCGAGATTTGGCAAGAAACCTACGTATCCGCCCTTCTCCGAGCCATTTTATATTCCGACGATCCAACGTACTACCTGGAAGCATACCGCAAGCTCGACCCGATTACCAACCTAGAAGATGAACTTAGATTCCTCCAGGCTGCAGAAGCATTGTTCATGAAAGGTTCGCCGATCCTGGACAGTCTAATTCACGCTCCTGATGGTGATCGTGTTGTTTAGGCTGGCAAGTTGGCTCTGACCCAGAGATTCAAGTGGCAACTGCCGTGTCGAATCATTTGACCGCCGGCATCATGAAGTATTTCGGCGACAGCGGACGGTGGCAGCAGGCGGCTAACCTGTTTGAGAAGTTGGCTGTAAAAGAGCCAGAGGCAGCCTCTCTGTTAGCGAGGAGTTACATTGGGATGAGTGTGTTTTGTCCCTTGTCACATGTTATTACTTCTGATATGGGTATTACGTGGTAGACGAGGAAGTTAAGGCAGTCCAGATCATTTCTTCCGCAATTAAAGATACCCCTCAATCATATACCTTGCTTCACGTTCAATGCGACTTTTTGCAGTCGAAAGGCAAGCATGATTGGGCACTTAAACTTGCCAGGCAAGCTGTCAACTGCGCTCCGAGCGAGTTCGTAACCTGGGAAAAATTGACTGAGTTGTATATCAATGCCGGCCAATATGAATCGGTAATACCCCTTTTTATATATAAGAAACGGATTGTTGATATTGGTACTAGGCATTGCTAACTCTGAACTCATGTCCAATGTTCACCTTTAATGGTCGTGATGCCCACCGCACGTTGCCCAGCAGTAGGATCCATCTACCCTTTCATAAACAGATTGGGGAGATTCTACCTGAGAAGCAGAAAACGGAGGATGATGAGGTGCGCATATATCCACTTCGGGAAACGGTAACTAACAAAGGTGATAGGGTGACTTAGCATTGCAACGGCTACCGGCACCTAGTCTCCGAGGAACATGGGCGCGTGCGTATGCACTTCTGACTCGTTTGGTATCTCAAATAGGTTGGGACGAATTATTGAAGACACGGAGCAGCGTGTTCGTCATGGAGGAAGAGTATCGAATGCAAAAGGCTCAGAATGAGACGAAACGTGTGAGCCTCAAGGCAAATGGTGCGCAGGTAACGGAAAAAGATGTGAGCCAGATGGTAATTTATGAAGATGGCACTGTCGGGAGATCGTCCATGGATGATGACATCTCAACTCGGGCCATTGTTTCCCCAGCCCTAAAAGACGGTCAAAACGATTCAAACTTGGATGTGAATCGCAGTATACCAATGATTAGGATATCAACCGAGTCGGACCGTATTTTGGATGCGGAGGAAACGGACGCCGGTGTAGATGAAACGAAGCGGAATGGCATCCATAATGGCGATGCGCTAGAAAAACCTGTTCAAGCTGCAGCTGGTGAACGGGAAGATGCTGATGCAGACAAGCCTCCAACGGCACCAGAAACATTCTCGTTCAGTAATAAACGCCTGTGTGAACGTTGGCTGGATAATTTATTCATGGTTCTGTACGAAGTGCGTGCTAACTCATGGTACTTGATCGGAAGACTGATCGACTACTAGGATTTGAGGGTGTGGACTATTTTCCGAGCCGAGATGGCGCACTTTAAGACGCAGCATCTCGCCTATCGTAAAACTGGTTACGAATGGGAGGCCCTTGGTGATCTCGGTTTGCGGCTGCGCCACCGAGAAGAGGCTAAGGAAGCGTACCAACGTTGCCTGGACACGCCTCGGTATTCGGCTAAACCGTGGGTGAAGCTGATGGAGATGTATGCAGAGGAAGGCGATATCCAACGATCGATACAAACAGCGATCAGAGTTGCTGCATACCAATACGCTGATTACGCTGAAATGACAGTAAGTGCTGTGATTCCGCCCTTGGTTATTCTGCTGGTGTTTAATATACTCTTGTAGTATCCAACGCAAATTGCTCGGTGTTTCTTCAAGTTGGGTCAAATACATGGACATGCCAAGATATCTTTTACCCTTCTCAGTATGGGCCTACCTGAGCCTATTATGAAAATTATGAATAGCTACCTGCAGAATGGAAGAACATTCAAGGTTGAAGGATATGATTTTTAATTCGAGCTCCTTTTTCTACATCATTCCTTATGAAGGCAGAGAGTTCTTTTTTTTTTAATTTTAAAAAAGTTCTATGCTATGATTTCTTCTGTCGCTCTAATTTATTGAATTGAATGACGCCGTTTTGTACCAAGTGGAGCTAGTGGGGGAAGTATGTTATTTCCCACTGCCGATGCGACGAACACTGTTCCAGGAGCGCCGCAGTCGGCCAAATGCCGCCGGAAAGATGCCGCGAGATAAAGTTCATTCGTCTCCGACCTTGAATCTGGATGTGAACAACTTCATCACTTTACGAGATACGTATGTAGGGGTACAAACTTGAATTTTGCTCTCGTACGGATGGGCATGTTGCGCGGGTCGCTCTGAGGAGTGGCAAGGCACCACCCACAAACAACCAGGGTTACCCAATAAATAAAACGGACAAACACACAGATGCTGTTTCGCTAAATTTAGGCCGTTCTCGTTGTTGCCAGTGTGGGCCACCGCGACGGAGCATAGTATGCCGCCATGCTCCATCGAGTCAGTCAAGGCCCAAGGGTGCGTCTCTGTGGTACAATATTTGGAGCGTCTCGTTGCGCATCGCACCACAGAAGTGGTGCTTTTGTTGATCTCTTTGGCGCGTTCAGGGTACCGTACAATTAACTCAGGTCGCGTCGACCCCGGGTGACTGGTGGCCCTCTGCTCAAAAGCAGGTCAGTAAGCGGCTGGTCTATTTCTGTTTCTGTACTTGAGAATCGCTTACATTTGGACATCACTTGTACTTGGTTGATGCGAACCAAGGTTTGAGCTCATAAGACGGCCCTGGAGTCTCCTGTAGGTCGGCCAATTCTGTGCTGGTGCCTGCAAGTGTTCACGGAAATTAAACTTTTTTCGCATGGATCAATGCAACCATCCGCCTAAGTATTCGGCGCTCACGGGGTCAAACAACTTTATGTCAACACTACTCGCACTTGGGAAGTTGGCGGTTTCAAGGGCTACTGTGGTTTTTCCCTGACATGGGATGGTTGTCACCTTCTACAAGCGTTTGGCACACGCCAATCCTCGACATTGGTCCACGACGACGGGTCTTGTAGTTGCTAAGAGGTTGCCCGAGATCGTGAGACCGGTTGCTTTCGTTTATTGACGGCGTACGTGGTAAGGAAATTTCTCAAACGTCGGACGCATGTCGTACTCAATCGTTACCCCGCAGAACGTCATAAATCTAGACGCCTGCATGGACACGCGACGTATTCATGTGGCCCTGTGAGACTGACGTCCATGCAAGGTTTTGGGCGACCCTTGATGAGCCGAGCGAGTTGAGTGGTTGCTAGCGAGACGGATATCTAGATTAGATGTGGTGTAGTCGGGTGTTGTCAGACCGGACTCGGAAAAGTGGCTCCTTTAATGAACGTTTGCCCACTACACGTAAAACACCCCCCCCATTCAATTAACCGTATCAAACTTTTGGCTGGCCCATCGCTCCTTTGCGTTCTCCACCATGTCCCTCTCGCCGCCCATCAGGCGCTATTCCAACCCCCACAGCCGCCAGGAAGATCTCATCAATGCCTACGAAGCTGAAGAAGAGAGGATAATCAACGTCTTGTCTCGGAAACTTGAGCAGGTGTGTCCAATGCTTCAGCCTATGCTGCAAAGTGTCCTACGGTTCTGAAACGGTCCTAACTACTAGCTGAAGGAGGAAAAAATTAGTCTAGAGAATACTCTTGAAGCAGAGTCGGAGTCCCATGTCAACCGATTGTCTCGTGAACTGTCTACTCTGCGTCAGGCTCAGCAGCAAAGCAATGGAAATGGTATCAGTATCTCTCCCGACTCTAGGTTCGGCCTTCGTCCTTTTATGACTGGCATGGATCCGGCCTCTCCGAGCGTCGAGACCATGTTTGAAACCATGCGTCGAGAGAACGAGCGACTAAGAAGTCGGCTCGCAGAGACTGAGCGCGACTATATCAGAGTGAAGCGGCTTAATGAGATATACCGTGAAGAGCTGATTGAGCACAGACGTCGTGTAAGTTCTTTGTTGTTGTGGTGTTTTCTTAAAGTTGGTCAGGGTTAACTTGGTCCTCGTTCAACCGTAGTTGGGTCTTTCGGTCGACAACTTAATTGGGCTATCATCAGATCCGTTTTCACAGCATAGGTCATCGTCTTATTCATCATCATCTTCGCCGTACGCGTCTCTTATGCATCTACCTGGGCAATCAACGAATAGCGTGCCCATTCCTCGTCTTTCTTCACAGATAACCCGCCCTGTCAATATTGCGTCAGAGGTCAATACTCCACTGTCGCATTCTCCATCTTCATCTGACTCTCCGTTCCCGTTCTCCCCGGTGACATCGACGAACCCTGCAAGTTACATAAGTACCAATTCGAACCTGACTAGCCCGCCAACTTCTATGTCGTTACATACTGATCCTATCATGAATCTCGGAACATCCTTCCGTGCTCTTTCTTATCCTACCGTTCCCCCTCCCTCTCTGTCTTCGTCGTTCGGGTCACCAAATATTCCGTATCACATTCCTCACAGGGACCACTCGCAGTCGCCGGTCGAGCCACTGAGTCGCAGAAATTCAAACCCTAGGCGAGCGGGTGTTGACCGGCGTGTTGCAGAGACAGGGAGCTTGCGAGGTCGTAGTGGCAATGCCAGCCGACGCGGCAGTGCCGAGCGAGGTGCCAGGATTGCGGAAACTGGTATTTTGATCGCAAGAAGCCGTGCGGGGAGCCAAAGTCTGCCGTCAACGATAGAAGTGTCCGATGCTGCGGAGATGAGCGAAGGTGAAGGCCTTGCAAACGACGAGGGAAAACGTTAAGACTGGAGGGTGCTGTAATTGACGATGTGTGAGAAGTTCCCGTTATATTTTGCTTTTCATATGTTCATTGTTCTCCTGATATGATACTGTATCATTTCTAAGCTAACGTACACGAGTTGACTAGTACCCATTCCAGATTCAATAGTTGAACAGAGTTTGTATTGACCCGCACACCGGCCCCCGCAAAGCCGCGCCTCGTGGCCGACCAAGACCCCGAAACCACTACGCGCCTCATGGGAACATCCATATTAGGAAGGCCGGCGCTCTCCTCCGGGGTCCCTGCGTCGGTGTCGTGTCATAATCTGGGACCGTGAATCTTTTCATTGTTCGCCGGAAGCGGACAGGTGATGTGGTTTGTGACTCGGCAAGCTGTGGATCCCAGAAATATAAAACTCAGCACGCTCCAAATGCGTTCTTCAATTTGACTCCATCATGTCGTACCAAAGCCCTTTTAATTTCTCCGGTCCAAGTGGTGAAAATTACAGCACAACGCCCACTACCCCGATTGAAGGGCTTGACTTTCAGCTTCCCCAATGGGAGACTGTTGAACGTGAACACCAACAGCACCAACAGCAACAACAACGACTTCAGCAAGAACAACAACACCAGCAGCAGCTTTCGCATCCTCGTTCTCATCCCCCAACGCCAACGATGTACCAGACTATACAACTTGATGAACAGGCGGGCGCAGTGCCACCGCCTCCGCCGCCACGTGTGGTGTCGAGCCGAATGCACATTGAGGGCGTGCCGCTACACGACACCACCCATAGTGGCCATGGACGTGAGGGAAGGTCAGGGCTAATAAATACGTTAGACTATAGCCGTTTGAGTCCGCAATCCTCTGATGTGCTGCATCCTATTAGCATTAGTCCGACGATGGCCTCCACTAATGGCCTGGTCTCTCGACAGACTCGGGCGCGCCCTGAGCCCCATCCGTATAAAAGGCCACAGAGCGCTCTCGGAACAAAGACGCCAACGATACCATTAAGACAGATGCAGGAAGGTAGCACGAGGAGGTCGTCCACTGCGCATCCTCCATCGTCGATGCAGGCTGTTCGGTCGGCCAGCGCTGGTTCTTCCAGGTGAGCCTCCGATCCATTCATACTTATCGTAGCGCGCGAGATTTATGCATTAAAGTAGTAAGTCCACTGCTACGGCTACGCAGCGGAGAAGCGGTCCGTCTTCGCCTAATCCTGATGCCTTTGAAGAGATGGGGAAAACCTACATCATCCGTGCTGATGTGAACGTTGATCTTGAAAGTAAGGTGTTCACTGCTTTACTGGAGCTTCCAGGCGTGAGGAGGGACGAAGTACGGGTGACGCTGTCGTCGTGCCGATATAATGGTGTAAAACAGGTGACCATTGCTGGTCGGACGCGAGACCCGTTTATTACGTCCTCCGAAGGAGGGCAGGGACTCGGAAAGGTCGTGAAAGAGAGGAGATATGGCAGGTTCATAAGAACGTTTGCTGTCTCGCCCGACACTAAAGTGCGCCTTCCTTTCGAGTCTGTCCGCGCAAAGACGTTCATATGCTCTTTCCCTCTTTTTCTTCCATTCTTTCTTCCATTTCTCTTTACAGTCTGAAGATATTGACGTTTCGATGGAAGACGGTATACTCACTCTCAAGATCAACAGTGCGCCAACATTCGTAGATCCACAAATTGAAGAAGTGCCAATCCGATGACGAACCACAAGTTATTTCATGATCTGAAAACCACCCAACCCATTCAGTATGTACGATAGGTACTGCTGTTTGCATGACGCAGGTCACCGTATATAAATATGGCGATACATATTCTCTTCGTATCTATATAACTTCAGCACTAACAACAATGTAGTGATAGTTTCTAATTGTCGTACAGCGTATATTATAGCGTAGAGCATCCAAGTAGTCACAATGTTTTGAATTTGCTTTTAAATAATAGTTATCGAATGCTTTCTGACATGCGTGGGAGCGCCACGACTGTTTGAGGCGTGAATCGTTCGCACCTACGGCATTGTCTGTCGCCCTTCCCCTTTCCCGTCGCCGCCGCCATCGCCGCCTCGCCCCCGACCTCGCCCCCCCCCCATCAACCTACGAGCATCGGAACCCATAATAATGGCGGTCGACGACAAGTACATCGGTCTAGCTCTTTCCCTATCTGGTTCGGTCGCTATCGGTACAAGCTTCATCATCACTAAAAAGGTTACTTTACTTGCGCGTTTGTTTTGTTTTTTATTTAAAAGATAATTTTATATTGTGTTAGGGCTTAAACGATGCAAGTGAACGGTCGGCGTATGGTGCTCAGGCTTCGGATAACTTGTCTTACCTGCGGAATCCCATCTGGTGGGCTGGGATGTTGATTAGTGCGTATCCGTGAACAGCCAGCGGCTCCGGTGTCGAACTGATGGTTCCCTTGTAGTGATCCTAGGAGAAAGTATGAACAGTTACGTCTTGACCCCGTCCTAGTCTAACCTCTTCTTCCCAGTTGCCAACTTTGCTGCATATGCCTTTGCCCCTCCAATATTGATCACACCTCTTGGAGCGCTTAGTGTTATTATTGGGTGAGAACCCATTCTCAGTTTCCTACTCGAATAGCCTGACCAACCTTCCGTTAGGGCCGTTCTAGCATCGTTCCTGCTACATGAAGAACTGGGACATCTTGGTCGGCTCGGATGCACTCTTTGCCTCATTGGATCTTTGATCATCGTCCTGCACGCACCAGAAGATAAGCCCGCTGAAACAGTTGATGAAATTCTACAATATGCCATACAACCAGGTATGGACGCACGCTAATCCAGCCGTTTCATGGTTATTTAGTAGACAATAACAGGTTTTTTGCTGTACTGCTTCACGGTCCTTGTATTCACCCTCGTCATGATATATTCGGTTGTTCCAAAACACGGTCGTTCCAACCCTCTTGTATACATATCCATATGTTCCCTTGTCGGCTCCGTATCCGTCATGGCCATCAAAGGCTTCGGAGTTGCTATCAAACTCACTCTCGGAGGAAACAACCAGCTAACACACGCAAGCACGTACGTGTTTGGCGTTGTCGTAGCCGTTTGCATTCTTGTACAGATGAACTATTTCAATAAAGCTTTGGATACCTTTTCCACCAACGTGTAGGTTCCTTTGGTCCATCACCACCACCTCTACTAATCTGTTTTGAAAGGGTTAATCCTATGTACTACGTTGGCTTCTCTAGCGCGACGGCAGTCGCTTCCCTAATTCTTTTTCAAGGCTTCTACTCAACTGGCCATACGGATGCTGCGTCCCTTTTATGCGGATTTGTAGTCACATTCCTCGGTGTCCATCTTTTGAACTTGTCTAGAAGAGGGGACTCGCTAGTTGATCGCCCCGGTCATACCACATTAGACGGTGGTCTGATGAATCCACGTCTGAGCCTTTCAGGTCGCATGTCTCTCGAAGGATGGAATGGCGTTGCGGAATCTTCCGCTGCTGTCCCATCCGGCCGGCGCGCTCACTCGCGCGGGAACTCCGGTTCTTTATACCGCGGCCAAAACTCGACGCTGTTTAATGCATACGAGGAAGGTCTCGAGCAAACACCCGCACCTGAGAACGTGGGTCTACATAGACTGAATGAGGAGGACGAGGATGAGGATGAGGACGACTCGGAAGAAGAGGAGACGAATATTGACGAGCGAACGCACCTACGCAAAACACCAGTGGCGAACGGTCATCAATACAACAACCATATTAACGACCAGAACCACAACTATAGCCCAAACCCAAATCATAACCACCACAATGGCCATCACCAACCGCAGCAGCGAAGCGGGTCTCGAAGTCATAGCAGTTCGCCACTGCCCACTCCTCGAACGCCCAAATTCCTAGGGACTGACATCCGAATACCATCTTGAACTAGATCTTGACGGGGTTTTTCGTTTCGGATGATACCCGTCCGCCCGTCAACTTGCACGATGTAATAATGCACGTACGCGTATGTGTCATATCATATCATACCGTACCTTACGTATTGTATATACATACATACATACATACCCGTTTGTTACAATGGACTTGAGACTTAATTTACATCTACGATTAAATAAACTGATTGTATATGTTCTATTTTGCCGCGTGGGCTAAGTATCTGTTGAATGGCGATGTTGAAAAAGTTTAAAGTCTCCATAACAAGAAAAGATGGTTCGACCCAGGATCGAACTGGGGACCCTCTGTGTGTAAGACAGAGATCATAACCACTAGACCACCGAACCATTAAAGAAGCTGGCATGTGCTGAAAATTCGAATATTGTGTAGACGTACTGCTTTTTGAGGATTAAATCATCGCTGGTTCAGTGGTCTAGTGGTTATGATTTCTGTCTCACACACAGAAGGTCCCCAGTTCGATCCTGGGCTGAACCACTCTTTTTTTTTTCCCGTGCAACCCAACTATATCGTGCTGATTATGGCTTGATCCCATGATACCATCTACCAATTCAAGAACCGCATAATGTTTCGTAATTTGTGGTGTACATACAAAGACTACGACTAACACGGTATAGCGAACAACAAATAATACATGGTATAGACGATCGGCTGATGTACATAAATACAGATGAGAACAATTGAGAACAATCGGTAGAATCAATGCCGAGAAATCATCACTTTTAGTTTGAGATATTCGCACCCATAGAGTAAATTAAGGCTCCAGCGTTGGATTAGACGATGTGCATAGTAGGACTGAGTTCGTGAAAACGTTGAAATGATAACTGAGATTTTCACAGCAATTTCGATTGTTTCAGGCTTCTTCTAATTACCATGTCGCGTACTGCAGGAGTGGTAAGATGAGAAAGTTGGTTATCGTGTAAGCTCGACACGCACCGCTGGCAATTATCCCAGCCGTGGTAGTCGTATCGGTTACAGATGTACAGAATGCGTAAAACTTGCGTGGACTTGGAGAGTGTTCCCTATGGATGGCGCTAAATTTACTTCTCAAATCTGTCCAAAGAGTCAGAAGAAAAGTATGGATAGTAGAAAGAAAATCGATTCACATTTACTGGCTGCCTCAAAGTCGTTTTCTCTGTCACCATAACTTCTAATGTACTTTGCTAACCTAAAACAAACGTCAATTGACTGGTGTTCAAATAAACAAAAAAGTTCTAACTTTATTCCCGACTTTAGCTTTGCTTCAAACAGGTCGCACTTATTCAAGAATAAGATGAGATCCACGTTCGCTAGAAGTTTGTTGGAGCAAACATCTTTCCACAGCAAGACCGAATCTTCCTATTAGAAGATGGTCACGTTATAGTCATAATAGTATACCATTACTGATCATTAACTTACGAGTCTATTAACGGTCCTATCTTCGGCCAGAACCTGATCGAAGCCTGATATGGGCGCAAGGAAGATGATAGCGTCCACTATATGTCATCTTTAGATAAGAATAACAGAACCAAAACTCCTCCATACCATCATCAAAGAAAGGCGCCCATGTTGCTAATGAAAATAAAATACATAAAGATGGTCATCAATCTTACGTGTTGAAGTACTTACGCCGCTGTAGGAGGAAATGAAAGCGCGGTTAATGAGGGCCATCACTTAACGGCAATGGCTAACCTGGTTCCTGCTACCCCCAACATCAATAATTCGCCACTCTGCGCCATAATCTCGCATTATTGAAACCTCCATTGTAAATCTGTACTCGGATACGCCTACGGTCTTCAGACGAGCTTTTAACACATCGTCTGCATCTCGTTAGCAAACAAGAAGCCAGCCTTTGACGGGAACTGACCATCAGATGGCACGTATCGCAGAGACGTTACACGTTCAAGGTCATTTAGGAAGCTGGCATGCGCATTAGAAATCAGAGAGAGTGTAGCAACTAGGGAGGACCCACAACCCCGAACTTTCTTCTAATCTTATCTTCTTCCCGCGCAATATTTCTCTAACACCTTCATCATGCCATA
Source organism: Amanita polypyramis BW_CC (assembly GCA_001691755.2). NCBI lineage: Eukaryota > Fungi > Basidiomycota > Agaricomycetes > Agaricales > Amanitaceae > Amanita > Amanita polypyramis. The sequence continues at coordinate 6,966 of JNHY02000097.1, read as the reverse complement.
GTCGGATCATATCATCTCTACAGGCATTTAACACTTCCTGAGCTTCGTCTGAAGTTTTTGCACCAAGATCTCCGAGACTTGTTGCTCGTCTGTGCGTATCTCCAATGCTCTCGTCACTTTCGCTTTTACTCAAGCCTCCTATCCTTGATCGTGCTAATGCACCTTTCCACCCATGGTTTGCTCGTACAAAAACCTCCTGATCGCGAGTATTTCGTCCGTTCTGTGACGGGCGACGATAATGAGTCGGATGGGTAACATGAGAAGGTAGAGCAGGAAAGGTTTGAGAGGAAGCGGCGGGTGGGTAAGCGGATTGGGATGGGCTGATCAAGTGCGTTGGTTCTTCCTCATTCGGGGGTACAAGTTTAGCGATCAAAAGCGCTTCTATATGGCGAAGAGTCAGAAGTCGGCCCTTGATAGCCTCGAGTGAGGAAGAAACGCCGGGTAGCGTAGAAGAATGGTTAGAGCGCCGTCCTCCGCGTTCCGAGTCGGTATCATTATCGTACTCGCCTCTTGACCCCCTTTGCACGGCTCGGGATGATTCACCATTTTTGCTATTACTAGAATCAGAATTCTGGGATATACGTGGAACCCGAGCTTTTAATTTTGGAGAAGAGTATGGCGACGTTACAGGAGAGGTCGAATGGTTCGGTGAAGAGATAGCATCGAGCATGATCCGCATCGAGCGGACTATGTTAAGTTGTATCACAGCTCTCCATAGGATTCTTTCTTCACGGAAGGTAGTGGGAGTGTAGAGACGTTGGAATTCTAATGCATACACGTAACAGAGTGGTCGTGTCATGTGAGGTGGGATACTTACGCCTGAGGGTAGTCGATTTCCCTACATATAGTCAGTTATAAACAAGCTGAACAAGAGGTGATAATCGTGCCTCACCCGACTCGCTCTGGCCCAGGAGAAGTAGCCTAACAATATGTTTCTTCCTGTGCGCCTGCCGCTCTGCTTTGATGCTGGCATCAATAGCCAGGCTCACTTTCTTGGCTTCGTCTTCGCGTATGAGTCTGGCCTGACGGTCCTGGGGTGACTCATTTGGGGGCGGTTGTAAGGCAGCATCGAGGGGGTCATCACTGGAAGCGCCTCGCCTGGTTCCGGCGACGGCGGGCATGAGGAAGAGAAGAGACGGTGGGAGAGAGGAGAGGACGATTTAGAGAGCCCAGCTTGAAGGGAGATCAGGTACCATTCCCTGATCAGTCACGTGCTGGGAACATTCTCCCTGTTAAATCCCTCGTCCCCAAGCTTTGCACAGGCACCGAGGAACCATCAACTTATTCAATGTTTCCGCCGGTTGCCTTCCCCTCACATCCCACAGGCGTCGTTTCATGTCGTTAACGCTCCTTTGGTGACCGTGAACTTGCTGCGTCGGTTTGAACCCCCCGCCGTAGTTTCACCCTCATGACCTCACTTCAGAAATCTTATGCGCATGCCATCGCCCGCCTGCCGCCTCTGTTGGTGACTCACGTGATACGGCCAGATGGGATATACACCCTATTTAGCTCTGCCATTAATCTCCGTCCTTAGCCACTTGGCATGTCGTAACCAGACATGCGCTAACCCAGCGCCACCTCGTGTGTCTAGCTGGCTGAACCTGCAACACAAGTCCTTTTCTATTGATTGGCCTATGATAAACCACACCGGTGATTGCATGTTCGCCCGATGATACATCCCCCCAGGAAACACTCCAAGGCGAGGTTCAAGCAAGCAGCGATATTCAATCACATACTCTCCGCTGACGGCCCTTACTTAGCACCTAGGGACCCTCGGCTGTCCTATATCTTTCTGTTCCTTTGCTATCAGATAGCCGAGCCACCGTGCTGGGACGCAATTTCATCATTAGATCAATTTCACCATTAGATCAATTGAATCCCAAATACAGAAAACGAACCCTGTTGTAAATACAATAAGCGTTTAAAACGTGTTCGGGCATGTGGAACATCTATTCTTGCAAAACTATAGTAACTTGCCGACTTCCATACAGGTACCAGGACGACACGTCACGATTACGAGACGGTGAAACTTTTTAAATTAACGACCATGCCGGTGTAACCAATGCAAGTAGCATTGTTCACCCACGTTTTGAAATACTTGCAAAAGGTACAGGAACACCCGATACGCGCAGAAGAAATCTATTAATAAGTCACCCCATAGGATTAAGATAGCCTTTTTTTTTAGTGCGCCTGCAATGACGCATGTTGCACGTTATTTCATTTCCACTCCGCTACGTTTTCAGGTCATACAGCGTACTGGATTATGCGCACGTTTTCGTAGTGTGAAACCACCAAATTGTACAGATCAAGTATTATCACTTCTTGCAAAGCACACGTGTGAGGATATCATAAACAAGGTTCCGTCGCTGTACTCGGCTAGGCTGACCGCCGTTCGTGCCGTTCGGAAGTGGCTTCATTATTTTAGACAGCGACCTCCGCGTGAGAGCAGGACGGCATGGAAAGTGGGCGAACACCGTTCTACTCGTATCCCGTAGTGTTCCGATGGGAAAGGCATCCTTATGGTCCATAGGGAATAACTTGCCCCAAGAGATCCTTGGGGATGATGGTGGATCGCCCTGAGTCCCTGACTGACGACACGGTGAATGATTCTTTGGCAAGTCTATGAATAGCGACGTCGCAAAACATGTATTATTCAAGATTCACGTAAGAAGATTATACGAGGGTATATCTATGGTATATCCGGCCAAAGATCTTCAAGTACCTGGTCATACTTTCATTCAATATCTCTCCAAGGTCTATCCACATTCGCATCATGGTCTTCATTATCCATCCTCAAAACAGTGAGGGCTTCGATGCGCCTTTCGAAATCGTTCATGTCTACTATGGCCTTCTCGCGAATTATCTTATCGTAGCCTCTTTGGTCGTCGACGGGTTTCTCGGTATCCCAGGTTGGAGCGGGGCCGGACCAGCCATGATGGTTATAAACGTAATTCAGAAAAGAGCGCCACAGAGGGTCAAGGGAAAGCACATGTGGGTCGCCAACGATGATCAAGAGAGCTTGGGCTCTTGTTATAGCAACTGGAATAAAAGGAAATTAAGTGGGCGCCACAAAGCATCATAGCATATTATACACACCGTTGAACCTTCGCGGACTCGCCACGAAACCGAGAGTGTGACGGAGGTCGTATTCAACGAATTCTCTGCTGCTCCGGACCGTAGAAATAATTATGACCTTGCGTTCCTGAAGTAATCGTCAATGAATACCATGTGCGGCCGCGCAGAATGCAGTGTACCTGTCCCTGGAACTCTTCAACACTTCCCACCTTGATTTCATCAGCTACGCCTTTGAGTGTTGCACGTATCTTCAAGCATTGCGCGTTATATGGAGTAATGATCCCAATGTCGCTATCCGCTGCATGCCAACCTTTTAGGGAGAGATTACAATCACCCCAGACTTAAACTTACTGGTCCTGAATCGGCGATCTGCACGTAATCCTTGAACATATGCTTTGACTTGGATAGCCTCGTCAATGTTGAAGAACGATGGAGAAGACGACTCGCGTTCGTCCCTTCCTGCAACGGAATGGAAGATGATGGGGAAATCTCTCGAGGGCAAGAGCTGAGAGCCAATATAGGCATCTGTAATACGGGAGTCCGCACGTCCTTGGAGATCGCCTCCGTAGAACCTTTCGTTAGGGAATTTGAGAATGGCCTCGTGCGACCGGAAGTTCTGGACAAGCTTCACGATGCTGGTGTTACATCCCCCCCCATCTCAATACAGAGTTAAGAGGTCACAGAATATACAACTCACGTTACCCCATGCCCTTTCTTGACATCGTACACTTCGCGGTCCATCAACCGCTCGAGATAGCTCTTCTCAAGACCTAATACACGAGCAACAGTTGAACGAATTATGGGTCCAAGTTGCTTTGGATCTCCTGACAGTACAATATTGGTCGAGTTATCCGCTATGGTTTTGATGGACACGAAGGTCTCTGGCTCAGTCGCTTGACCTGCCTCGTCGATGAAAATATGGCTGTAGTGCCCGCGGGGAATACCGATCCCAGAAACGACTGATGCGGAAACACATGTTGTGACTACGACCCGGAAGCGCTTCATTCGTGCCATGGGAGGGACACCGAAGGAGCCATCATCTCTGACATAAGTGTATTCCAACATTTCAGTGGGTACCTGCGTCTTGGACCGGGAAGGCGCATAGAAGCGGAACACTTCATCAGTGTCGAAGGAAGCACTGAGTCGTGACACAATGAGATCCGCCGCTGAGTTGCTTGGTGCACACGCCAATACCCTAGTCTTCGGATTCTTTAATACTTGCCTGATCGCCTCCACAATAGTGATCGTTTTTCCGGTTCCTGGTCTGCACAGAACAGATAAGATCACAATGTAATTAATGAGGGAAGCTGCATGACGCACGGTCCAAAAATAATGAAGGGCACAGAGCCTGGAGGACTATTTACGATCGACACGACCGCTCTTAATTGTAATGCATTCTTCTGGATAAGAGGGTTGAAAGCTTTGATCGTCGAGTGTGGAAGCTTCGAAGAATGAACGTGTACATGGTCTGGGAACAAAACCCGATCTTGGGAGAACGCCGTATCCATAGCCAGATGTTGCCTGCGTAAGACCAAGCGGTTCAGTTTAAATCGAACATTGTAACGTTGAGTTGGCGTCCATCCAGAGAATGATTCGTGAAAGCGTAAGCCAACTTCTCGCTGTCTCACGACATGGACACCTCCTGAGTACCAGTGCCCCTTGGGGGAATCTGTTCTTTGGACGAGGATCCTGTCGCCTGACATCAGACATCAGTGACGAGTGAAGTCGGGCTGAATGGGTATTACCTATTAAGACGCTCGGGCGCTTCTCCGCAAGACCAGGGACTTCCAGACTACGTGGCCTCATGAGTTGGGGGGGGGGGTTGACTTGTTGCCGTAAAACTCACTAATAGTAAGCACGATATTGGGAAAGTGTCGCGTTCGCCATATCGTAACGTTCGAGGTCCCGCCTTCAACGGTTGACTTTTACTGCCAACAGGAGTTGCAAATATAGACTTACTCGGATCGATATTCTTCTGTCCAAAGGAGGTATTTATAGAATCTTCCATAAGTCTCCGAGTTGAATTCCTTAGGCAGGTACGTCCGTCGAATCCTTGTTATAATATCCCCCGTCGTCCCGGATGACAAGGTTGACAGCAAACGCGAAGGAATTGGAGCAAGAGGAAGTCTCCCAACGTAGGGAACGGCCGTCGTTGATGGAGGTTGGACACCTTCAATGACTTTAAGTTCTGGTTCTCGCGTTGTTCGTGGCTGTATGGTATAAGGCGCCTTTGCCTTGAGAGCTTCATGGTCAGTTTTGCTGCCGACAATGGCATACAAGGGTTTAGAAATGATGAATCGTTTGTCTAGCTGGATGTCCTCAAAAAGCATCTCAATTCTGTCCTCGTAACGGCCGACATATTTCTGCTTGAATGTGACTTGCATAGTTACGGGTGTAATTGTCGTGATATTGCGGTTGGCACCTTCAACTATTACTTCAAACCTGTGAACGGGTCAGCACGGTGAGGAACATAGGGATTTCGCGTAGAGACACACATAGGATCCGCATCGTCCCCCTTGTCTTTGGAAGATATTACGCAGTGTGATATCATAGCAATCCTCGAGGAAGGTATAGTTAATCGTATTTTTGCAGCTCGACGCACACCGTAGGCAGCAATATTAGGCTCAATGATACCGAAGTCGAAATCCCCCTCAGTCATCAACCCGTTCTTGTCCTTCTCCGCCTCATCCAGCGCAGCTCTGAACGACGTATAACCTTCCCTCTTCTTATGTCGTAGACTCGCAATATGGCGTTCCCAGTTCGACTGGCGGATAGCGATACGACACATATCGCAGTACGTCTCAGTCTCAGACGTAGCACCTTCCTGGGGTTCAACATCCGAAGGGACATTCTGCCTTGCAGCTTCGTCCCGGTGAGGCCGACCCCGCACATGAGACGCCCAACTTCCAGCCCCAATGTTTCTTTGGCACACAGGACAGAACAATGTAACGTTGCGGATTGCAACGGTGCTCCGGTGCTTCCTCCCCCGCATATGGGACTTGAAAAATGCCGCGTTGGGAGCCACGAACCCACAAGGCTCACAGGTGAGTATGTTGTGATTCAGTTTGCAAGACGCATCGGAACACGATCCATAGGCAAGGAGATTGGGACAGTTGCGTGTCATAGCAATTCCGTCGCAGGAAGGCAAGTACACGTACGTGACTTTCGGGACGGGAAGTCAAAACGAAGCCAAAATAGCACCACACCGCCTAATATAGGGCTGTACCTTTGTTACATAAACAAAGCGATGCTACTGTAGACTTGCTCATAATGCATAATGGTCATAAGTGTCAGCTTGTGCCAGCCACAACCTTGCTTGCTGTTATATAAAAGCAGGACAATGTCTTGGTAGGAGTGGTGTCTGATTCAACCACATGTCCAATACCTACAAAGTATGGATGAGGCAAGTCTGGTATGGTTTCTTTGTAGTGCTCATTGGCAGGATCTTCAGGAATGGAAATGAGTGTTGATGCTTTGATGTAAGCTTGTTGTTTGGTGAATGCAATGGGACCAATGACTAATACAATTTTCTCATCTGGTATGGAGTCATGTGCTGACAGGTTGTATGCCCATATTTTGACAGGAAAGGTTTCATTATCTTTTCCTTGAAGCATAGACATGTAATAATTTTGAAATCTTTCAGTTTTGGAACCACTCTTGTAAGTTCCAATTCATTTCATGCCAGTAAGGGTGAAGAATCCAAAGATGGTGAGTCAGGACAGGCATGGTCAAGGTTTTGTTAATGGATGATTATAGAAATCTATTCAAGTTCCCATTACAGTGGTATATGCTTTTATGAATTGGGCATGTCACAACACATGGGCACTTTGATGACAAAGCAGCAGGAAACTTGTGTCAGCAGGTTTCCAATTCAGGTTGTGTTACGACCCA
>JNHY02000096.1:0-51873 GCA_001691755.2 Amanita polypyramis BW_CC | reverse complement strand
GTAACTCGAGTTCTACATCTGTTGTTGAAATGATGGAATATTTGTCCAGATTGAAGTTGATCCCACCGCGAGCTACTACTACTGGTCGCTCTATTCCAACTGAACGACGGCAGGTGTACGTATTGACATAAAGGGAATGTATCGTGTCTGAATAAGTATATGCGAGTCGAAATCTGAAATATATCTGTTTTGATGTTGAGAGAGTAGAGAGTTAGATAAGAATACGACTCGTGGGTCGAGTTTATATCAGCAATTGCACTGCTAGTTGGAGATGGCGACGGACGTAAATCCGGAGTGGAACCTCGTTACGGTCGGCAGGGGCAGCTTCGCAAGCGTGTCTGTGCTCTCTGGCCGCCCAGTTGCATTCAAGCATGTCATCGTACCCCAGAGGAGCCAGGAACTCCTTCGAGAGTTTGAGACGCTCCGCTGCATCCACGAACTTTGTAATACGAATTCGTTCTTCGTAATCCCCCGGCCGCTTGCTTTTTACGATCCGAATGATCCCAGACGATTTCAGGCGTTGAGCGGATCTTCCGACTCGAGGTATCGACAAGGGTCAGGTCGGCCGTTCATTAGACAAGAAGATTTCAGGCTTGTGGGGCTGGAGACAGCAGCTTACGCAATGGACCACGTTCAGCCCTTGCCATTGACGTTTGGACGCATCGTGCGCACACTATTCTATCCCAAGCATGCGGACAATGCTCCCAATCCATCTCTCTGTCGGATTTACTTCGGAAAAGTGATACAAGAAGTTGGGAGAAGCGGTCGACCTAATCGCTTCTTCAATTCAGCCAACTTTCCTCTGGATGTCGCCAGATATCGAAGAGTCTTGGGGAGCGATCGCGCTATAGAGTATCCCAGTGTCGAACGTATTGCGTTTGGCATGGGAGAAATGCTCGGGCGTCTCCATTGGCACGCTGGCTGCGATGGCCGCGATATCGAGTTTGTCATAGGCGGGATGGGTTTCAGCGACATATCCTTCAATGTTATCGACTTTAATCAGGCAAGTTAAATCGCATAATGGTCCTTCCCGCAATCTTTATTCATTACACTCAGGTTCGACGTTGGAAGAAGTCCTCAGCAGATATTCCGATACTAGTCGAAGCATTTTACATCAATGATCCATATTACCCTCGACCAATAGCTGCAGACCCATTATATGTTCAATTCAAGGCCGGCTATTTGAGTGCCTACCCCACCATCCCACCAGAAGCAGTTGAACTCGCACAAATGTTTCTGCTTGCGTTAGAAGCGGAGTATGCAAAGAGAAGGGGATGGACATTAACATCGCAGTTATCTGAACTTCAAGTCAATGATTGTCTTCGTTCAAGTTGAAAATTGGTTCCTGACAGTGATAGGCTGGTATATAAACGCTGGCGTTGCAAAGAGCTAACCTGAGGGACAGCGTCATTAGTGCCTGAGGTTCTCTTGCTTATTTTTCGGAAAGCTGCCTCGCCATCCTCGGGAAGACTGAGTGGTGGGGAGTTGTTCACCGAGGGTGTTTTGCAGACTGCTCATCGGGCATGGCTTAAAACCACGTCGTCTCTCCCACCGAGGCTGAGAAAGCTGTTCTCATCAGCACCTTGCATGGTGCAGACCCAACCGAGCCTGTCTTGCCAGCTCTGCACCGCAAGACAGGACGGGGGTCTGTGAGACAACGTCACCCACATGTTCCGTAAACTTATCATAAAAAGTGATTGTCATCTGTGCTCCATACTTCCGGAATGTGTCCTGTCTGGTACATGACATATGTATTTAGCAGTATTAGGCAGCCAGCCGTAACACTGCAACATTTTTTTAGGGATGACCACACTCGGCATGATGGCAATCATCACGTTTTGGCAAGTCTTTCGTTTCAACACTGCCACTTTGGTTTCAATTGAAGGTGGCAGGCGGACCCCCCAAGCTCCAAGTCCTCGGCACTGACTTTCAGACGGCCACTGGCAGCAAATATGTCTATGAGGATGGGCAATATAGAAGAAACGCGTTTTTAAAACAGCACTGAATAACCCTCCTCCCGCGTACAGCTGATTCAAAATGTCGTACATGTGTGTGCAGGGGAAACTATACAACATTCTTTCTGTTGTGAGTGATTCGTGTTCTATATTTCTCACTCGAATAACGCGATCTTTGCTAGGGTGATGGCGTTTCATGCTGACGATGACCTCCAGTACTTCTAATCAACTTTCTGGTTTCAATTGCAATTATACTATAACAGGCGTCCATGGAATACGGAAAGTATTGCGAAATATATGTGGTTTTTCCTGTGCAACCTCTTGAGAGACCCAGAATGGTGGTGTTAATTCGACCCTCCCGTGTCTATGCTTGTGATATTAATGGTCGTCGCCTTTAGTGGTCGGTGAGGCTGATACCAGGAGAGAATGGCGGGGATCTTCTGGGCGGCCACCCGTTTGTTAAGGATCTCGCGCTCCATCAAGGCACGCTCATGTCATTCTTACTTATTGCTATACTAGTAGGTATGGTGTTTTATCTCAAGTGGGGCGATTTCTATCCAGCTGAACTCGGGGTTTACTATTCAAAGCATTGATGGCCTCGCCTCCTCAATACTACCTCACGGTGTAGGGATGTTCTGGTATCCGATGACAAGGAAGATGATAGGCACTCACTTGGAATCCGGTTTGACGAAGGCTTGCTATGTAGTTGCAAATAAAACGTCAGGTTATTCGTTTGTTCCGATGGGGGAGCTGCAGTTGAACTTCGGAACCCGAACAGAAGATTCCTGGTCTGTTCCGAATAGAAGGACTGGCAAGATCCCACATAGATCCGGGGTCCCATACCGAATACATAAAAACAACCCCCTTTCTTTTTCAAATCCTCAGCAAGCTGCCCTCTCGACAGCTATGCGCTCTCTTTTCGCTTATTCTCTCTTAGTTGTACAGCTTTTGGTTGTCCGTTTCGTAACGGCACAAAAGTATGCTATCGGCAGCGACAGGACCAATTTCTGGATCATCAATAGTGACGTCTCAGTTGGTAGTGACGTTCGTACGGCCCGGGGGGCAGCCGACCACCAGCCTTCGGACATTGCTTTGGTGTGTGGTAAAGTTCAAATTATTGTATACGTTCCTTTCCTCAAAAAGTGTATGGCAGTTCTTGAATATTAACCCATCCCCGGAGCCAACTTCGCTCAACAACCACACCATTTACGACGACAACACTAACTTGTACATTGGGATAGAGGAAGTACGTCTCCGTGTTTTTAAGGCCACACTCACAAGCTCAGGGATTAGCCCATCTCCCCAGGCTCGAGACTCAAATGGGTCACCGACGAATATAACTGGGTAATCGTTGCAACCGAAGAGCCCGATTCCTACCTGTAGGTCACAGCCTTAATGGCAGCTTTAAATTCCATTATTTATTTTTTTCTTGTTAGCATTTATTCTCCCGGGCAGGTGCACTTCTGGTTTGACAACTTTAGCATTCCCTCAGTGGTGAGTAACCTGTTTTCTGATCCCTTCATTCGGCTGATACGATGTCTGCTAGATTGAAGTCGATAACATCGAGAACGCCAATGGGGCTGACTTCTTATGGCGATTCAAATCCTCTGATTCTGCATGAACCACGGCGAACCTTAATGTCCGAAAGCATAGTGTCAAAATATATGTAATTTGATGTGTAGAATTTTTTGAGTTGTGGAAAGCTGTCCTTAGTGCACCGGTGCTTCTACGTTCAGTTGCGTAATCTGACACTAAATACAGAAACTCTAATCAGTCTAGAATGTTGCCAGCTTTGCCAACAATAGGGTGAAGGATACAGAAACTCATGCGTACAGCCGTTTTCAAAAATAGATCCACTACTATTCAAGGAGTCTTGACTACATTCGGCAAGGTTGCTGTCAGCCATTACGGACACAGGATAATCAAGTTGACTACGAATTCCCGTCCAACTTTATGCAAGACTGAATGAAGACATGCTGCTATATAGCTCATTTTCATGGCCATTTGGAAGCAATTGCGGTTCTCCATTGAAAGATCCAACGCCTGAATGACTGGCTCGATACGTTACAGGAAAAACAAAAAACCAACCTACATTATTCACTGGGACTGTTTTGTCCCCGCTTGATCTTTCCCCAGACCAGAAATTGTCGGGATGGTCCCTTCTTTGGACCAGACCATTATTCGACTTGAACTTGGACCCGACTAACCCGAACAAATAATCCCCGCTGCCGGATTCGAACGGTGTTTCCAATACACCCCCCTTCTTTTGGCACCACCACCTTCGCACTGACCCCTTATCCCGCCGACAAGTCGGAGTACAACAGAACCGTAACGCCTCCCCCGGCGCATTCCCTTTTTTAAACATATAATGCGATTTAGAGGCGCATCCTGGATTTAGAGAGTGTGGGTTTTTTGTGGTTTGTATGTACTTGCTGCCAGATGACCAGTTCCAAACCCACGCTTCAAAGGCGAAACTGTTTCGTACTTCTCGTCGTCAAGTTCGAATCAGCTGGAACAATCGCGTCGCGTGCGTCAAAGAAGCTAGCATGACAAGGTTGGTGATTCACTGCGCAAGTAGGTCTAACAATAAATGTGGGTCGTCCGTTCACGGACATGACGACGAGGAAGCCACTGCATGATTAACGTGTCCGGTTTCGTGCCTGGGTACCTGAGAAAGTCGTCATTGCGTACCGCCCTCAGACGAGTACCTACAACGCGTGTTCGAATAGCTATGTTTCAGTGTACAACGGTGCAGTGCATCTCGGCGTGGATTTTACTAACTTCAATATCGAACGTCTTGTCGAGGGAAAGGGGTTGAGAGTCTCGTTCCATTCCTTGCTATTGTATAAGCAAGACCAGTTTCACTTACCCCTGGAGTAAACGCAATGACTAATACCAATTGTCTAGCCCGCATCCCACTGGTAGTTGTGTTGCATACTTCTTGACGCCCTGCATTTACCAGTTTCTCAACAATATGGTTATGTGCATTGTAATTCTTGCAAAATGCCGTGTCGACAAGATGACGACATACATTTAACCACTTAAAGTGACAAGAAGCCCTCAACCAAAAAAGGTGGCGAATGTCTAACAAAACTGAAGCCGATAACCCAAATACCCTACCAAAACCAGACCAATTGCCCAATAAGAAAAGGAACTTGACACCCTAACCAAAAATCCGAGAAAAGAAATTTAATCCCAGAGAAAACACGACAAGAAGCCCAAAGAGAATACAAAAATGAATTTGTGGATAAACTCACACAATCCTCGGACGATCTTGACGACCTTGCTCCTTTCGTTTCGTTCAACAGACTACACAAAGATATAACTTCCGGCATCGAGGCCAGTTGGCAAAAACAGGCATTTAGACCAGAACGAGGCTTCCTACACCTCAAAAACAATAGCAAGCGCATCCGCCCGTTTGTGGACCCACGCAAGTCGCAGTTCATCACTTGGTGTAAAGACGACATCAAACTTCTTTCACAGTTTGCGCGTACCAACAGACACTTTATAAACCTCCTATTGGACCTCTTCTCTCGCAGAACCCTACAGCTTCCACTTTTGCTGACGCTCCAGACGATCACGGCTAGATTCCCGTTCCCCCTCCGGGGCTTGTCTTTTTACTACCTCTCTCCTACAATGTTCATACATGTTGCTTCTTTCTTCTCATCGTATAGTGCTCGGGAGCACTCGATTCCCCCTACGTAGTTGTTCGTAATTTTTACTCTGTAGTACGAGTTTGTTGGGGCCCCCTAGAGAAGGGAGAGGTATTGCTGATCAAACTTCCAAGACATCAGTGACCGGAGAAATATCAGCATCTCTTGCATGCACAGCAAGACATCTGAGAGTTACGTTCTGCCAAAGCTTCAGTAATGCGGTACAGCCCCATCAAGATAAGGGGTAAGGCTCGATCAGGCCTCGTGGAGCCGTTGGTAGCAATGCGAGTGCGAGTAGAGGATGCACAGCAATGCATAGACTTCTAGGGCTGGGACCGGGCTCCAAGGGGGAGAATCGAACTACCCCAAATGTGCATCTGGGCTTTCATAAGGTGCACCCTGCTATAGACACTGACCAGAGTTATCTCCGAGTCGGCGACAGGCAGGAGGGTTCCTAATTGGGATCGGCTAAGCAATTAACCCCAAATAACGCGATCGTTTATATAAACACGCAAGCATCGCCTTTCCTGTCCACACAGAAGATGGTTGCTTTCGTTCAACGCCCTGCTCCCACTTTCAAGGCCACCGCCGTCGTGAACGGTCAGATTACCGAGCTATCTCTTTCCGATTTCCAAGGACAATGGTAGGTATCATGTTCGTTGGAGAAGTACATCGTACCTGCCGACTTACACCCAGGATTGTGTAGGGTCGTCTTGTTTTTCTACCCAATGTAAGTCCTTTTTTTTTGGGCGGATGCTGTCGCCTCGTCCTTATCAATTGTCAGGGATTTCACCTTTGTCTGCCCGACGTACGTGAATTTGTTGCCCAGTCTGATTGTCGATTGATTAATAATGTCCGCAGTGAAATTTTAGCTTTCAATGACGCCCTCTCTAAGTTCAGGGAACTCGACACCGCTGTCCTAGGTGGGTAATGGAAACATATGTATTGTCCTTGTGCGATACTGATCTGCTTCAAAAAGCCGTTTCCACTGATTCGGAGTACTCTCATTTTGCTTGGGCATCTCAACCAAGGAACCAGGGTGGTCTTGGGCCTAACCTTGCCTTGCCCCTTATCGCTGACAGGAACATGAACATCGCGCGTGAATACGGGGTTCTACTCGAAGACGCTGGTATCGCCTTACGTGGCTTGTTCTTAATCGATCCCAAGGGTATCCTCAGGTAGGTATTCATTAATTTCCCCATGTACAGTCGCCAAATAGAAACGCCAGGCAAATCACCATCAACGATCTTCCTGTGGGTCGCTCTGTCGAAGAGACAATCCGCCTGGTCAAGGCCTTCCAGTTCACAGTACGTGCAGACATCACTGTTACGTCAGGGGTCACATTAAGAATATCTCTTTTACAGGACAAATACGGCGAAGTTTGCCCTGCCAATTGGACTGAAGGGTCCAAGACCATCAAGGCCGATCCCAAAGGCTCCCTTGAATACTTCACGGCAGCCAATAATGGCGAGGCAACCGGTTCGTCCAAAAAACGTGCACGTACTGACTAATGGATAGCATAGGATTTATGCTATACTAGAGGTACTTTGGATATGGATAGATACCGTCTTGACTTCTGATCCTGTAAAAAGCGAGATAATACATTCATACTCATCATTTGCACCATAAATGCGGAGCAACTTACACCGTAAGCCAAAAAGAAAAAGAAAAGAAAAGAAAAGAAAAAAAAAAACGCTTTTGTCTTCCTCGTTCCGATAGGTTTGTCACATCAGAACAAGGGGCCTCAAGGCATGATGGATGAAAAACGCTTAAGTTGACACGAGGATCAGCTTTCCTAATTTAGTAAAATGGGCCACCAAGCACCATGAAAGGGCCGTCCAGACTGAAAAGGGCTCCAGTATTTCTTTTCTTCCTGCCACAACCTGCCCAACCTGCATTGCCTTCTGAGTTGTGTATTACTCCTCTTCCTCCTCCTCCTCTTGCCCTCATCCATAACGATGACTAATTCTAACGCTCGGGCGGACGGTGCCACCACCATTGATCGCATCACCAAAGACGAATTCATTCAGCAAGGAATCGACATTGTCCATACATATGCATTCGTGAGTTTCATCGTTGTCAATTGACGCGTCGGGTTAACTTTTCTTTGGACTTTAGCGATATGGCGTAGCCTCTGTAGCTCCTGGGCAACTTGCCGACCACCTTTGGGAGTATCATGCGGATGAAAACCGTACCTTGCCTATTCTTCCGGAGCACGTCGCCATACGACTCTCCAATGGGCAGCTTCGCGTCATGGAGTGCGACACCGACAACCCGGTACCAGACCCGGCGAATGATGCTGTAGACGCCTATCGTCCAATCGTGCCGCCGCCTCTGGATGATGACCATGTACTCCCTGCTCCGTTTTTGCGCCATAAAGAAAAACGGAACACCGTCGATACGGACGAAGAGGAGTATGGCTTGCCAAACAATGGCCTTCCTTTAGAACAGTTTCCTTCTCCAGCTTCGGACACGTACACCCCACGGCCCTCCCCACAAAATCGCCCAGCCTGGAGTTCTACCCCATTCGGGCGCTCGAGCAGTCCAAAGTCTGTATTTCCCGAGTTGGATATTGCGTTTCCTCCGCAACTGAGGAAAATAACTGATCGGAACGGTAATATTATTGGGGGGGAACTTCCTGATGAGTGGGTTGATGCAATGTACCAACAAGTGAACAGCGCACGTCTTCGACTTAAGGCAGCGATAGACGACTTCAAAGCCGAATATGGTCAAGCACTTCTGGAACTGCAAAGGGCACGTATCGAGTTGGAAGAGTCGATATTAGAGTCGCAAAATATGATAGAGCGCATGAGACACCTATTTGGAACAAAGCGTACACTGGAGGTGTTGGATATCGTGGACCTAGGGCGGGAGGGCAGGCTTCGCGAAAGCGACCTCCGCGCTCCCGATGACGCAAGTAAAGATGAATCAAGCGGATATGAGTACGACGATGAATTGCCAAGCAATTCCGAACCTTATAATCGTAGCTGGGCCAGTAGTGAACCTGCAATGTACGTTTGAATATATAATCACCCTTGACCTTATATTCTAACAAGCGCGCTCAATCAGCAACAGCAATCCTATTGTGCCGACTCGTGGTGCTGCTAAAATCCGTGGGGCCGGCAATGGGTCTGTTGCACCGACTCATGATGCTCCTGAAATCCGTGGAACCAGAAATGAACGTAATAAAATAGCAAACACTTCCGACCAAAGGGATAACGAGCACCGATCAGCCATATCTCATTCGCGGGGTTCCAATTCCATTCGCTCGTCTCGCAAGCGCGCCAGGCATGAAGAAAATGATAGCGAAGCGGAAGTCGAACTGTCCATTCTGCATGACAAGGATGGTGGATCTGAACGTCCCAGTAAACGCCGCAACAGTGGATCGATCAAATCCTCTGCTTCTCGGAAGAAGAGATACCTAAGGGGAAGTAAAGACGAGCGTAGCCAAGGAAGAGAATTCAATCAAAGAGTGCAATTTGAGGAGCCACCCAAAGTCAGAGGGCTGAAAAGGGAGGATGCTGTTTTCTGGACCAAACCTTCACCCCTTAAGGATCGTCAAATCCGAGGCGCACCAAAAAGTGCGCCGTTGGTCGCTCGTCTTGCAAGAGACTTAAAGGACGAACCAGATGTCTTGCCAGTCCCAAAAGGTCCTCAATCCGTTCCATCCCATCGTCCCTTGCGGAGATCTACCTCACGAATATTCCCCACTAGAGACGGTGGGTTTATGTACGTGAATCGCACGTTCTGAACCATAAAATTTGAAGAGGAGTACGAGTTATAAATGGTCGACAATTTCTGCCTGAATTTGCCAGTAGGTCGAAGGTTGCCGGCGTGTAGAATAAGAAGTTCTTACCATATTTATTCTCTTCACATCTATCATTTCAAAAGGCCTTCAAGTTTACTTGTTTTTTATATTCTCCCATGGGCTCGTATCTGAGATCGCCATGATACCACTTCTATCGCTTCCAAGGTAATTCGTTCGCACTTTCCGGGACTTTTGGAGTTTTATTTGCCTTGTACACCCGTAGTCTCGCGATTCTCAATGCGACGGCAGTTTCGAAATGGTCCCGCGATGTAATGCCTCAGGCTTCAAGCTTCAAGTGCAGATACCTACAAGCGCGTGAACTAACGACAGAAAACAGGGATATCTTGCAGCGATGGTCGTCCGTGACACGTATGCGTGACAAAAGTGTGACCATTACATCTAAATTAAGTTTCACCAGCAAAAGTATAATCGCAAAGACATCGAGCATTTCCAGCGACCATCATGGGCAAAACAAGTAAATCAATCTCAAACTCTTTACATTATTTTGACTGAACAATTACTAGAGTCACGGAAGTCCGATGTACCGCTAAAAACGAGTGGGTTTCAAATCACAATTGTTTTCGACAGGATGGATCCAATTACCGCTGCCCCCACAGGATTGAAAAAGGACCTAGGGGTACCGAAGCTGCCGGATCTTAAAATGAAAGTGCGCACGGCGCGAAAAAACCGTCCCGTACGCACGCACAACTACTGTCCCTAGTATATGCATGAGCCCTTGTTTTTAGAGTCCTTACGCGGGATGGGCTGATCCTGACGCAGTAATGGCTTCTGAACCAACATTATCGACACTTGCTTCCCTTGCTGAAGAAAGCGTAGCAAAACAGGAAGCAAACGATCCTTCCTCATCCTCATCAGGGCCATCTGGAAAGACCAAAGAACAACTCCGGCGACACTATCTACGAACGCTGCATAAAGTGATAGATCAGAGCGATATTGTCGTTCTTGTACTTGATGCGCGTGATCCTGAAGGGTGTAGAAGCAGACTTGTCGAGGAAGAAGTTAGAAGGCGGGAAGGGGAAGGGAAGAAACTGGTGTTCGTCATGACCAAGATCGGTAACATACTCGTCCTCTGGAAGGTGACCCCTCCCGCTCATGTATGCATAGATCTTATTCCTCGCTCAAACGCGGAGGCATGGCTGAAGTACTTACGGCACTCAGCGCCAACCCTCCCATTCAGGTCCCCGCCATCCTCACAGAATCAACGTTCAAATATATCTTCATCCACCGCCCCTGCATTGATGAGATTACTCAAGGCATTCAAGCCCAAAGCTGGCAGTGTCACTGTCGGTGCCGTCGGCTATCCGAATGTTGGTAAAAGTAGTCTCATCAATTGCCTCAAACGAAGCAAAGTAAGTGTCGTACATGCTTTAATAGGCAAAGTGTCGAGTCCGTAATAGGTCTGCGCTGTTGCTGCCCAACCGGGGCATACAAAGGAGATACAGTCTGTGCAACTAGAACGGGGGTTGAGAATCGTGGATTCGCCAGGAGTTGTATTTGATGATGACGATTTTGACGATGGAAAGGGTAGTAAAAAGAGCAACGTTCTGCTCAGGAACGTCGTAAGGGTCGAAGACGTTGAAGATCCTATTGCTGTTGGTGAGTATCCTCACCATTGGCTTACTGCACTATTGGAACTGAATTCCATATAGTGGAAGAGATTTTGCAGCGCACCCCTCGGGAAACACTGCAGAAACTTTACAATCTACCCGAATACACTTCAACATTGGAGTTCCTTACCATGTTGGCCTTAACTAGTGGAAAACTATTGAAGGTTTGTCGTTACCGACACACTCTTGCATATTTGACCATTATAGTAGGGTGGTACACCCGACGTAAACTCGGCAGCAAGACATATCCTAATGGACTGGAATCACCAAAAAATTCCATATTACTCAACGCCTCCTACAGTACACCCGTCGTCAATACCCTCTGTCTGTACGTTACAGTCTTACAACAACAAAAAAATTTTATCTCATTTTGCATACCAAGTTAAAGCGACCGGGAGTTCGGTTGTTCCTGGCGCCGAAAACGTTGGACAGGCACAGATATTGTCGGAGTTTTCGAGGCCGTTTACTCTGGAAGGCCTCTTCGGAGCGGCAGACGTGGGAGCTTTCGACGAACGTACAGCTGACGTACAGATGAATGTAGACGGAAACCATGGAGATACCCAGGAACCTATGCAAGAAGATGGGTTCGCCCCTTCCTTTCCCTTCGCTTCATGTTCTTTCTGATTTGTGCACGTTCGCGTAGAACAGGAATGATATCTGACGACCTAGCACACCATATACCACGGAAACGGACCCGATCACCCTCTCCGGTAACAGCACCAGAAGGACTGTCTGTCGAACTGGACGATACGGATCAAACTTACGTACGACAGCCAAAACGGCAGCGAAAGTGCAAGGATGTTCTGTCGTACGATGCACCACCCGATCAACACGTTCTAAAACAAATGGCACGGAGTAACCCTTTGGGTCGTCATGCACTGAAAAAGGAAGCCAAGCGTGCCAAGAAGGCACATAGAGCAAACACAGCGACGGATGTAGGGGGAATGGAAATTGACGATGAGGGGTTGCAGTTCGCGTTTATGGCTTGATATCGGAGCCGATGACAAAGCCAGGAAATCCTTATGACTTGTATTATAAGCATGGGAATACTTTAATGCTACAGTGTCCTAACATACTGCTCTACGTTGTAATATGTATCTAGCCTCGTTTCGTTTTCAAGTCATGCCAAAAAACGAAGTAAAGT
The DNA here is from genome assembly GCA_001691755.2 of Amanita polypyramis BW_CC. Taxonomy (NCBI): domain Eukaryota; kingdom Fungi; phylum Basidiomycota; class Agaricomycetes; order Agaricales; family Amanitaceae; genus Amanita; species Amanita polypyramis. The sequence continues at coordinate 39,685 of JNHY02000096.1, read as the reverse complement.
AACATGCCAATCCCGACCAATGCGATTTCAACTCCAACATACGTGCGCATCCCAACACGGATGCCACTGCCGCCCCAAATGGCACCCAATACTCTCCCGGTATACATGCTGTTTTGGATTGTAAGAGAAATTCTATTATTCCAGGTCGGAGGCAATTGTTTGCTGAGCAAGCTGATCGGCACGGTGGTAACGACGTTGAATCCCAGGGCAACTGCCCACCAGCACATAAACACGCTAGCGTAATTCAGTTTATCCGTTTCCAGTAGAGCCAGGAAGGTAAGCAGCCCTGCGAGACCTACGATGAAACCGAGAAAGAGGATCTTGCGGTCTTCGATACGGCGTGCCATGAATATGTTTAGAACAAGAAATGGGAATGCAGCGACCCCTCCCAGAGCGATGAAGTTCCCTGCCTCATAAGGCGACCAGTGAAATTGTCTGGTGCTGGCGCCGAAGACGGGTATATTCGCTTCCCAAGCGCCGACGACAAAGAAACTTGTCATGGCGAACCAACACATACACACTATTGTTCCCATTTTCGCCCTAAGACGAAATTGATCGGGCTCTGGAATTGAAACCGCAGATGTTTCTTCTTTCAGAGAACCACCTTCCTGTACTGAGGTGGTGGGGGGTTGAAGACTCTGGGGGATATCTTCAAACCACAACACAACGCAAACCCAGAAAATGCACCAAATGCCTGCCATGATCCATCCAGGACTTGTGAATCCATTGAAAACCGAACTCTTGAATCCAACTTTGTAGAGAAGGCCTCCGAAGAAGGGCCCTGCACTCGTGCCGAGTCCCTGACCCACGACTAAGAAACATGCGAGAGTGGTTCTGCGTCGGACACCGACGACTCGTGGGTCTGAACAGTATCGCTTGCAATACATCCACATCGCGAAGCCAAAGCCGTTTACTATACGTCCTATAAGGAGCAGGTAGAGGTAACGTGCGCGGAACGCCAGGGAATAGATGATGTGTCCAAGAATGCATGCAGCGCAGCTGAGATGAAGTGGTAATCCGTAAGTCCCTGTGAGGAGTAAAAATTAGCAAAATTAGCAAAATAGCTGCAGGGATATGGAGCCATCTGACCTCCGTCATACTGCGTGAGAGGGAACAAGACTAGTGCTGAGACTGCTGTGGGTATGCCAATAGTTAATCCTGAGAGGACTGAATTTCCTCCAAGATATTGTGCATAATCATTAGATGATGGGATGATAATGAAGAATGACAGCTGTTCAATATTGAGCTCCCCGCAGGCACTGCAGAGTCCCCTATACTCGCCTGTAATAGCGTACTGACAATGACGATAATTCCAACCGATGTATGTCTTGGAAGAATTAATTCTGGATCTGGAGCTTCGACTGTTTCTGATTTTTTGGACTTGTCTCCTTCGCGTGTCTGATACGTACCGCCATGAAAGCTCGTCTCCATAGGTGCTGGACAGATGGCATGGCAGTTCCTTTCTGACTTTTATGCAGTGGGCCGGGAATATGTCACCGAAACGTAATACGGGTGGTAGTTTCACCATACAGAAGAAGGGGCTCCGATATGTGGATCTAGATTGATCCATTGTGCCCGGAATGACGTGAAAATGAAGAGACGGGGTGAACCCATCTCTACTGTAAGTCCGCAAAAGACAGAGGAAAAGACTACTCTAGGAAAGGAAAACATACAGATTGGAAACGGTAAAATCCCACTCAAATTGTATCTGGTACATTGTCAAACGTTGCTGCCGTCCGATTATGTTTTGGGAATTCACACGACACTTTAACGGAATTTGGAGAGCAAAGAATTTACGCTCGTACCTTATGCAATGACATAAAATATGGGCTCGGGTCTGACACGGGTCTTCGTAGTACATAGATAGTTCATCGCCTTCTTGATAAAACCTTCTTCCGCTGGCATATGGTTTGTAACAAGCCTTGTGAAGCGTGCGAAGGTCTCGAAAGGGAGGGACTCTTATAGTCCGTCGTGCTTCGTGAGCTTGTCGGAAAATCCATTTTCTTTGATCCCAACATGGCTTGGGCACCATGAAACGAAGGCTTCCTCATCAGAGCTGTCCCATAACCAGCTACAGGCAGATGACATCGCAGCCAGACTCACATATTGTAAATTGTGCGTAGTAGTAGTACCCCATAAGGACTTAGTGGCTACCTGGTTGTCAACCAGAAGTACGATGCATCTTGCTCTGAAGATTGTAGCCGTAGCATCCTCAGAGATGAACTGGATTATTCTTGATTGCATGCGGTGAAGGTTAATATGCATGTTTTCAGGAAAGAAAATGGGATGCCAAGGTTCGCTTCCCAGGATGGCTAGGCGAACAAATGCTAGTGCGGTTAAGGAGCAGAAGTCTTTAATGCAGTAGTAACGAAGCTACCGCACACGGTTCAAACGGTTTACGGACAAGAAATGGGCTCACCCTGTTTGTCGCTCCTGTATTCGTTTAAAAATTGTGCCGCAGGCGTAACATATCCGCGAAAAAAAGGAGCAGAGGTCTTGTGGAGGTAATACACTGCACCAATCGTCTTTTCATAATTAACCATCTAGACCTGCTCTTCCAATGTTCAAGATGAAAGTCCCTCAGCACTTAAACAATACAGACGAATGTAAAGGGTGCGTACGGATACGGTTTCGTAATGTTTTATCCATCATTGTTGCGCATACCATCGTGAGCTGTACCCTGATTTAATAGTGGGCGAAGATGTGTTTTTTATTTGTTGCCTTTTGATCGTGATATATCACTGTCGTACGATTATAACTCTCCTCGTATTATATCATAAGGAACCCTGCCTAAAATGACAGGTCTGACCAAACGTCCGTACTGACGCCTTATCCGTTAACTCCACTAATACTTAGACAGCGGTAAGCTACATGCGACCTGGGAGGACTCAGATATCTAAAAAGGGTTAGACGGTAAAACATCATATCAAAAAAGGCGGTTATTAACAAATTCGAGAGGCCAAAGTCAACCACCCCGAATTTAAACTTCGAGTCAAAAAGTCCATAGCTCGCTGATAACATCAGTAGCAGGTTGGGGCTGTCCATCTTCTCCGTCTTCGCTCTCCTCTGGGTCGTCACCTCTTTTCTCGGTGAAGGTCAGTGCGAGCTTATCAATATCAATAGCCAACGCCGGTTCCTTCTTAATCTTCCGGCTTGCTTCCGCGTCGAAGAGCTTAATAACCGATAAATCAGGTCAGCTGCGAAAAAATAAGATTAAGATAGGCTTACAGTGTGATAAGTATGATCCAGGAAATCCTCCATGGCATACCCTGGCTTCGTGAAAGCTTCAGAGAGTATCTTGGCGAGCGACGATACGGTAGAGTGGTAGTGTGACCGATGGCTGTAGAGCTCCCATAGCGAGCTTGACAAAGCTTGTGTTAGTAGCGGGTTCGGTTCGTCTGACAGGAAAGAGTCTACGTGGACATTACATCAACTTCACTCGTAAGAGGGCATCAATAACTAGATTTTACCATTAAAGTCGCCATCCTCTTCTGTGCGGTGAACCATAACCATCAGCGCCGGATGGCGTTTCAATATGTTATACGTGAAGGGAATGATCATGATAATGGCAGCTGGGGGCGCTGACAGAGATAGCCGCGAGAGTCGTTTGACGAAAGATGCCAAGATTGTGGCAGGTAGGTGCCTGGAAACGAATTGGTTCAGGACCCGGCTGATATGGGATAAGATCTCACTCACGAAGAGCTGAGAAAGAGCTCGGTCATACGGAAAAACCGCGCCCTGTGCTTCAGATGCAGAACGTCCCGGTCCAAAAACGCATAAAGATGCGTGTAAAACGAAGGATAATCACTGTCGATGGTTAGTCTGTCTCATGCTACCATTCTTCTCCAAAAATTACGTACAGATTGTAGTCTTTCATCAGGATAAACAAAGCATTAAAAGCGAGGAGACCTACAACTCCGCCTAGGGGGTGAAAAGTTGAAGTCACGCTCCATCAGATTACACCAGTCATCTCACCGTAATCAACACATGAGCCAACCCAATCCATGACAAGGACGGCTCGAGTCAGGTGAGGGAGCACTCCTCTATGCATGACATTCAGGGCACGCAACGTGAGGGCCTTGCTTGCGGCAGCGTCATTCTTGATTGCCAGACGCGGCAACAACGTCAGCCAGGCGCGAGTAAAGACAGCACGGTGGGAGGCGAGTGAGTGAAGAGATTGGTGAATGGTCAAAGTATGCAACCGCGCTCGAGGCTGCGATGATTCCTTGCCTTTAGTGTTGTCTTCTTCATCGAAGAACTTGCGCCAGTCATCATCCTCGCCCAACTCTCCTCCTCTTTCCTCTAGCGTTTCTGTGTCTTCGTCCGATTCGTCAGTAGTGTTCTCCGTTGAGATTCTCTTCTTAACATGCTTTGGTTTCGGGGGGTTCGTACCCAGCTCAGATACCCACCACGCATTCAGTTCCGCTTGCTCGGTCGGGAAGGTCGACAAGTGTTCCAAAATAGAGAGCAGATTTGAAGGTAGATTTGGGTGAGGTTTTTGTGTTTTGTTGAGCAAGGTACTGCGTCATATGAAAAAAAGTGTCAGGACGAAATATTTAAGAAGTGTATGTGCGACGCACGCAGCATCGCGGAGGAAGAACCACCGGATGTCGTCGTGAACGCTAAACCATGTCTCGTGGAAGTGACTTAGAACGTCTGGGTCAATGAGACCATCTGATTCTCGCTGTTTATTTCGTGCGGAAACTGGGCACAGAAGGAGGTAAGAAACAATCTTGCGGAAATGTGACATGTGAAATTGAGGTTGAGGCGATGACAAGGTCGGCGCATTCGAGTATGACGATGATAAATGTTTTTGGATGGAGAACAATATCTGCAGAGCAGAAATCTATACAGATTTAATACAAGCCTTGTTTAACGGATGCAGGTAAACGCACTCGTAATGTTTTTTCCTCATCCTTCATCAAACCACCCAAAAATTGGGTGTATGTATCAAGTCGCTCCCACAACCAAGCTTTCACGACTTTCGCAGCCTCGCCACCACCAAGACTGAGTTTGTTTTTCGATATCAGTAAGACGAAAACTCGGTACAATGCATAGATTGCTTTTGAGGTGTTCTGCGCATCTGGTGCGCTTAGTGCAAGGTTAATGAGGTCGATCAAGGGGTTTAGCGAGGTATTTTCGGATATGGCACGGGTGAGTTCATCTTCTAGATGCTTGATAGATACCGCAAACCCGGTGTCATCGCGTACTTTGCGTTTCTTGCTTGGAGGCGGCAGAGAGCGTATGGGACCAGGCATATCTAGTCGTGGGAAAGATATAATGACGTAATCGGGAACACTCGACGATGGGCAACGTCGGCCCCGTATAACCCTCAATTCGTCGTTAGCTGCCTCGCTAGCCTACAGTCCTGCGAAAACTTGAATACAACGTAAGGTCGTCACCTAAAGGACAAGTATCCTCGATGACATGCAGTAATGTCGAAGGTGTATTCTACGTACTCTTTTGAATCGTCTGTGCAGGAGGGCCAATGTCTGCGTACGACCCGTGCTGTCATGGGTAAGACGGGATCACCCCGTTGGGCTCACACATATAGTTTCTTTCCAGCTATAAGAAGCACCTCAGTGCAAATGCAATTTATTATCGGGGAGAAAAAGACAACCTTGGGGCCGATACCAGCCAAAGTATCAGGCTGGATGTCCGACTTGCCTCGGTAACTTTTTTCTAATTTTACCAAACACAGGACTAGGTTTGGTTTGTTGCTTATTACTGTACAGATGTGGTGGATGGTACTTTTATGTGAAATTAATTAAGGTGGGACAGATATTGCACAACCGTCGATATAGTAGGCCTCCGTGCGGGCTCATGAACCCAACAGAACTCCAGGATATTCCAGATCTGTCCGTGTAGTTGGGATAGTCGGTATTCTTCCCTTTTAGGCCGTAGGCCGTCTGGGACTCTGAGGATAATCCTGGTATCGTTACGAAGTTTTGGATAGGGTTGTTCTCCAGACAGGATCTGTGATGATACCTCACCGTGAGATACGAAATGATCGAGTTACGGAAATGACATACCTCTACCCCAATCATAGAGAACGAATAAACGTCGCTCTCCTTGCTCATAAAGTGAGATGGATTATAGTTATCATCACCAGTCTCAGACATCTCTTCGCCGCTTACGATAAGCTCTGGTGCCATATATCGTGCTGCTCCGACGAAGGTTGTTGTAAAGCCCCGATGATTGATGACTTTGGAGCGCCCAAAGTCGCATAGCATAGCTCTGCCATCGTCCGTCACCAGGACGTTTTGCTGAGAGCACAATCAATCATTCTTCATGTTTTCACAGGCAGGCGATACGTACACCTTTTATATCGCCATGGATGACGTCTCTGCTATGGAGATACTCCACTCCCTTCGCAACGTCAAGTATCTGATAATTAAGGAAATAATTAAGGAATCATTCGACTAATCTCTGATAAAGGGAAGATACCAGGCGTAGGCGATTCGCGCTTGGGACTTCATCGATGTATTTGGAAATATTTCCGTTTGCGCAGAACGGAGATATAAGAGCGACAGATGGTCCAAGATCGCGAGCAATACCCATAAACTCTAGCACATTCGGGTGCTTTAATGTGTGCCAAACCCTCGCCTCACGGTCCAGGCGCTGCGCATGCATTAGTGCTGTGTGCTGTGTGCTGAAAAACATCATGGTTTTGCACTTACGCGCATGATTGTAGCCTGTGTGTTTGTGGTAATGTTGACTCCTCTGATTATTTTGATCGCAACCTCATGGACTATCAACACAGACGGATAAGTATCGATCGCCTGACACCCACATCACGTTCTGACCCTTTCTCATCTCGATAGGAACCCTTGTATACCTCGGAAAAGCCACCGTAGGCGAAGTATAAATCACTGATTTTCTTGATATGACCTGTCAGGTCCTATGAAGTGGTGTATGTATGTTGAGCCTGAGATTGTCAATATGAGGGGGAATAGACTGGGAAAACACACCCTGTACATGGCGCCAAATATTTTAGAAGGGGGGCGTGTTGGGCGTCCACTCGTGGCAAATGCATTGCTTTAAAGGCAGGCGTCAATGCATTTCGTGTAGGGCCGTGCCATCAGCGGCACCTGCCGAATCGGAGCTTGAATCTTAGTTTCAAATCAAGGCGATACGGCTCAGACTCTGATATAAGAAACACACCTCTGCTGGCCGTCATCGCCTGCTTGTCTTGTGTCCAGTCGCCTGTCCACACTAAGAGTGCTTTCTGATCATGTTAGATGACGAAGTTGAATACATCGGCAGCCGCGTTGCCAAACGGACTCCATCAGTGTCTGACCCACTGATTCTCCAGCGCCCCATAACGGGTGAACGAGGCTGCTCCTACATACTTTTCCACATGCTGAACTGACACGACATTGTCACAGGATTGACTCTCCATGTGGAGAAAAGCGGGGCTGCTGCAGCATATGCCCTGATATTTCATAAGACTCACTCCAGTGTCGTACAAATTGGCCGTCGCCCCGGTACGGAGAACGATGAGTATTATCCAGGCAAAGCCATGTTCAGATGCCCTGTAGTTAGTCGGAGGCATGCCAAGATTGCCTTTTCGGACGCTGGATCTGTAGGCACATACCCACCTCAGACTCAGTAAATACTGATTTCGGGCAATATTGGTATACCAGGTCTACCTATATGATCTTGGGTCGCACCACGGGACTCACGTTCGAAAGCCTGATGAAGCATTTTCTAGGATGCTCAAGCCCGAGACACCCTGTTTATTAAATGGCGGCGAGTTTGTCACTTTGGGCAAGTCAGTGGGCAAAGGGGATGATCTGGTGCGGCCCGTCGTATTCAGGGTGGAAATCCACCACGCTCAGTCTAGCTCTTCGACCAAATTAATCGACCTTACGAGGTCGGCGAGTGCTGAAAGGCAGCATTCTGTCCCTATCAAAGTTGTCCTACCCAAATCGTCTGGTCGTTACGGGCTGAACGATACATCCTCTTCGTCTTCGTCAGATGAAATGTCGTCATCCTACATGAACGATATTACTTCTGATGTAGAAGAAATTATTGAACTCCCGCTTCTAGACAGGGCGCGCTCGTCCTCGCATTTTGGGCATGCAATTGAAGTCTTAAAGAATCTTATTCCTCCTGTCCATCCTCCCGCATCACCACAACGATCTCGGTCACCCTCTGACGAGCAGTCACCGTTGTTGGTATTTCCCCCTATGCATTTGCCTGCATGGGACTCATATTCTCATCGCCCTCGCCTTCCTTTCAGTCCCCCCTTTGATCTTCCACCTCTCACCTCAGATAAGGTACCAGAAATTCCTGACTGGAACAAGCTGTACGAAGATAGCCCCTACGAGCGCGTAGTTGACAAGTCTGGCTCGGATTCACCAATGGATCTTGCTAGTCCATCTCCAGATCCTCCCAGTTTTAGGCACATGTCTACTGCAGAGCCGAAAATCGTTGGTGCTTGGCCAAATTCGCCGAGAGCGTCTTCTGTCAGATCCAATAGTTCCTTGTACGCTGAATGCGGAACCATGGGGTTTGTTGACGAGGCGAGTAACGTGTCGGTTCGTATGCTCAGCGAAGAGCGTATGAAATCCGTCCCCGTTCCGGTTCCTGTTGGCGAACTCAGCACGGAAAACCATGATGGCCCTGCACCAGATGTCTCCACGGTGCATGAGACAGACTTAACATATTTGAGAATGTCGGTGGATCTTGTGAAGGTCTTTGTCTTATGTTGCGTTCAAGAAACGCTGCAGAACTTACCGTTCACGAAACAGGTTGATTTATCAAATCTACAATCATGTCAGGACGAAATTAAGACACGTATCGCTACTGAAGTGGGCCGTTTAGCCGACAAAGTAGCAAACTCTGAAGAACGCTACAAGGATTTGAACTTTGGATTAGGTAGAGCAGAGAGTTCCTCAGAGTTGAATGCCACACATATACAAGGATTGCAAAGCGCGTTATCAAGTCTTCAACACGAGTTTAAGTCTTTCGTAGAGTCTAACAACGCTCAGTCTCGAGAACAAGAGGAGTCGCTTAGCGATAGGCAGGACGTTAAAGAAAACGTTGAAACATCTCGCAAACTCGTTTCGGGTAATTTTTTTTACATTATCCACTGCCATGATGACGTCCCTGACCACGAATAGAAATGAAAACGTTACTTGACAATACGCAGCAGCAGATGGCTGCCGAGCTCGACATTGTTAAGGCTGCTCGGTTGACGACCTTGACGAGGATTCATGAAACGATGAGTTCTTCGACTCAGAACCAGGTGCGTATGACTTTAGCCATTGGCACCCAGTCGTATTTCTATATGTCGTCTGTATCCATTGACACGGGGCACCTCTATCCCCCTCAGAATCCCGGAACCGGATCGTTGAAGCGCAAGCGAGACGATGAAGGCGAAACCGGAGAGGGACAGAATGAGCATGACGAGACGGCATCCAATAAGAGTGCACGCCGTGATTGTTCGGCTGCCGACGACACGATTGGGCCGAACGGCGACGAAGTTGTCATTCCTAAACCCAAACGTGCGCGGAGAGTCGCCTCCACCATCTTCCGTACAGCGACTGCTGTTACACTCGGGGCCGTTGCTACCTGGTCTGCTCTGGCATACAGTTAAACCGGTGTCATGGGTTGAACCCTAGAGGGGATTGTATTTTTTGCATCCTGATGCCAGTTGCATCAATGTTGCATGTAAGCTTGTAAAGCATATATGTATTATCAGCGTTGTCAGTGTAGGGAGAGTCTGGGCTTGACTGTAATTTACATGGTGTATACGTTGTACGTTTACGTGCTCAATATTTCAGTCCAGTTTGCTTCATGCTATTGGCATTCAAAAGTCATTGCTACAACGATTCTAACGTAAATGTACAGCAAAATAAATTATGAAATACAACTGGTCCTCATGATGATCCGTTGGAAACGTATTTCTTTTTCAGGTTTTTTGTCAGTGCACGTAACATGGCCACCGTTACCGGTGGTTGGTCCCCATGTGCTAACGATATCGTGCTCACGCTAGGAGAGGGTGAAGGTCGACCGTTAAGCAAGGGACTAGGCGGTACAGTTTCCGCGTCCCACAGTGCTGGAGATTCCACGGACGCGGACAATCGACGTCGCTTGGCAACGACGCTAATAGTCAATCAGCCTCTATCCCAGATTTAAGCAAATGACAAACCCACCTGATCGATTCCTCTGTCTCTTCAGACATCCCACGCCGCTTCGGTGACCTCCGCAGGCGTCTATTCAATGCGCGGCTCAAAGAAGTTTGATGCGATTGGATTGCAATTTTTAGGTTGTTGAGTGCGGCGGCGATGTCGGTGCGCATGACGAAATACTTTGTCTGGATATGCTTTCCCATGTGAACCTCTGTGAGGTGTACAGCAATACCGAAGATATGCTTAAGGAAAAGACTCGGAGGGAATTCTGTGTGTACTGCATTTAGGTTGATTGAGAGACGGAATTGGTGACTATTTTACCCTGATGGGCCTCTTGATGAGATTGCAAGGCTTGAATGACGCCTTCAGCAAATTGGTTTCCAGGGAACTCGGACAACCATGTATAGGCACTTTCATAGGCGGTACTAGAATCATGTTTAAAGCCACGGCTTGGCGTGTCACGGTTCACGACTTACTCGCCATAATCGACAGCCTTAGAGTCGAATGGTGGTAGGGCGTCGGGCAATTTGACGTTCAACAGGGACGAAACCGATCCCATCAGGTCACTAATTATTCGAATTACGTCCTTCACCAGTTCGCCATACACCGTCCAATCAACTATTAACACGTGAACTGAAGAAACAACTTCGTAAAGTAGGATACTCACATTCATTATCAATAACCGAGTTTTCCAGCCACTCCGAAATGAACGAGTCAAGGGCTGACTCGAATCGTTTGAAGAGGCCTTGCACACTCAATGACTGAACCAATTTACCACTCGTATCCAGTCTCAGGTTGGAAAGAGCATCTTTAAACTTGATATCCAAATCGGTTGCTTCGGTCGTCACAGAAAAGATGCACATATTGCCGATGACCGAGTCGTCAACGAGCTTCCGAACCTATCCACGGTTGTCAGAGAAAATAAAGAAGTGTGTCAGAGCGAACTCAACCATTTCCGAGAAGTCGGAATTGTCTAAAAACTCGCTCGCGTCACCCCAGTGAATGACTAACAAAGAGGGTATATAGTGTCTTTTGCTAGGTAGTGCTTTGACAATATCACGAAGTCGGGCACAGTCGTCAAGAATATGGTATTTTCTGAAGAGAGAGTCAAAAATGAGCTTCTGGGAAACGTCATGGATGACAGAGAATCTCACCTTTCGATATCATCTTTGACGTTTTGCACGGGCGTCAATTCAAACACAATAACACCAGGAAACCCCTTCAAAGCATCGCGGCCTTGAGAAATGGGGATGGAGAATATGGTATCTGATACCCAGTGCCCAGAATCTGGCACATCAAATTTACGCTCCATCCAAATAGCGGTTGCATCACTATCTGGGTTCGTCGACAGCCATATTTGCCACGACGAAGGTATCGTTCTTGTCTTCTCTCCGACATGAGACATGAGGGCTTGCAGGAAAGAACCTCGCGCCCAGCGGTGTGCATGAACTTCATAATTCTAGAAGATAGCAAGAGTAGGAAGGGCATTGAGCCTTTGAGTGGAACCGATTTGAGCGGAAGAATCTGCACCTCTTTCAAACGTTGTGCCAGCTCTTCATCCGTCCGCGGCGATTGATAATCCATTGATATACGTTTTCGTATTCTTTTTTTAGGTGAATCATCGGACGCGGCGGTTAATCCGGTCGATCTCCTTCGCTTTTTTTCAGTTATCTCACCCCGAGCCTGTCGGTGACCTCGAATTTTTTGCCGATACGTATCACTGTGTCGACAAGCTTCTAACCACGCAGCATGCCTTGCGACTCGCTGCTTCCAGGTTTCAAAATATTGTTTGACAAGGAAGCCCTTCTGCGCAAAGGCGAGTGCCTTTATGCGCATCTCTTCAGGCGTTAAAGCCTGTACCCCGTTTTCAACTTCTTTACCTTTGCCTTTCCCAATGATGCTGATGGTAGGCTGACGGTCAATTTTGCGTCCCAAAGCATGTTCCGATGGGGAAGGGACGGGCGAAAAATTCTGCACGAGGCCAAGGCCTGATGTAGATAGAGGAAGGGGACTCAGGATATCGCTCCTAGAGTTAGATATACTTAGGTTAGACCTGAAGTAACCGGAACCGCTATTGTTCAATAGAGGGGTAGCTGCAGGAGTGCTTGGGAGCGAAATTGGCTGAATCTTGGCCAGCGGTGGTGGTCGCCCTGAAGAAGGCGAGATGTCGTTAGTATCAAAATCGGTGTTGATTTTGGGTAGTGCTATTGAAGGTCGACGGGTGGAAGTCATCGATAGTTGACGTTGTCGAACAGTAGGCTGCACAACAGGTGGGTTTGTCGCAATACTTGAAGATGTGTCTGCAAATACAGGCGTAGTAGAAGGTAGTTTTGATTGTGGAGGCATGCTTTGAGGTTGAGTAGTAGGAGTTAGTGGTAAGGGCTCGAGTGTTGGTGCAGTCGGGTTAAGCCCGGAGGGAGGAGTAAACGATTTAGATGGTTCCGTTGTCCTCGACCCTAAACCGGGAGGAATTGAATTAAGGAGAGTAATTGCGTTAGTTGTAACCTCGTTTGTCACTGGAGGGGATGCCGCGCCTGCACTAGGCTGCGTCGGTTCTTGAACTGCATCCACAGCTGTGGAATTACTTTCAGTGACACCGACACGCAATTTGCTGGAATCCAGGGGCGTGGCCTTAACCAATTTGATTATTTGATTACAAGGAAAATATATGTCAGGACTTACAGAAATAGATGCCTTTCTTGAACCTCCAAACAAGGAGGAAGATGGCTTGGATGTTCCAGACATGGAAGCTGCCCCGCCAAATGCAGTACCGCCAAAAACATGTGATGTTCCGAATACGTTGGAGGAACTTGTAATACTGGAAAACGCGGATTTGACGGTCGGTTTCGCATTTGCCCCGGGCACTGCTCCAAAGAAACCAGATTGTACGGGCTTCACGTCGTTGAACGCCGCCTGGGTAGCTGCACTGTCACTAATTGGCACAGTTGAAGACGCCGATGTGCTCTCTGGGGGATGTTCCTCGTCGTCTGTCTCCATACTAGTCTCGGCTTCATCCGTCCCTCCGAAGACCTGAATACCATCAATGATATCGGGAATGCTCAAGTCTCCCCGTATCTCTTCAATGCCCTCGATCATGTCCGGCCCAAACAATCTTTCAAGGATACAAGCAACGAGGTAAATCATGACAACGTTGCCTTGCTCCCTCAAGACGCTCGCCAACTCGGCAAATATTTGCATACCCTCCTCGTCAACGATAAGTGCTGAATTCTTGCTGATGGGTGCACTTTTCTTTTGAACATGGAGGCGAAAAGCGGTCGTGAGTTTGAAAACGGGATGTGAGGTGACAAACTCCGGTATGCTCTCGGGCCGTTCTCTCTGGTCCCGTATGTGAATTAATCGATGGTATACCCTCATCTCCAACTCTGTCGCTGACTGATACCGTCCTCGTTGGTCCTCGTAGAATTCTTTCAGACTCTGGAGAGCTGTACACGAGCTGTCAGCACTGAATAGACAAGACGAACAGGACGCACTGTTCATAAGTTGTTGTTCTTCCAAGGCAATCGAGAAGGTACGACTGTTTCTCTCGAGATGAAGAGCAAGGATATGAAAGCGAGCACAACGATCATGGCACTCTATAGCTAGAGAGCCGGTCTGGTGTTGCATGGTAAAGTCATTCCTAACGGCTCTAGTGCGGTCGCGTATAAAATTGAAGGTGGTCGAGAAACCCTCTCGAGGGAGAAGGTCATGAAACAGGTAGTCAAGAGTTCTCTAAATAAACAACATGTAGAGCGTCTACAATGGATACTCGTCATAACTTGCCTTGAGTACATGTGGAGGTCGTAAATCTGACGGCAATGTCTTATCTCCGGCGGCTCGTTCATACATCTTAACCCCCCGCCTGTGATCTATACGCTTCGTGCCGGGAATCTTGGAAAGGTAATCAGCGCAGATTTATATCGTACGTGATATTAAAAGAACGGGACGCACCGTTTCCCATTCGAATAAATTGTTTTCCCTCTCTCGTCTGTACCGTTCAAAGCGCGGACACATGTCCATACAGGTCCCAACCATGGTTATAGCATCTTCCAGCCGTTTAGGCACGAGAGGATCATCCATTTTCCCCTCTGCTATTGCCTTTTTCCGCTCGACCTCACGAGCTTTGACGAGCTGCACAAGTCTCTTGAGACAAAACAGCAAGGTAGCTAAAATATCATACCTCTTGGTAAAACTTTTCACGCTCTTCCTGACTCTCCAGTTCAGGCTCCTCTGGTCCAGCACCATTCTCCATATCCGAATCACCGTAGATGAGGCTAGTAGCATCGCTGTCGTGCGAGGCAACACCATCGGGAGCCGAAGTGGGATTATGCTTGACATGCAACGTCACATTCGGAAAGCGACGCACGCCACGAGTCGTTCCCCGCACTCCGCGCCCGCCGCGATGACCACCACGCTCCCAACGTTCTCCATCAACATGGTTTGTTGCGTTGTTTGAGCTTCGCGACCCATTTTCCGATGCGACCCATTGCTTGTTTCGTGATTGTGGCCGTCTTGTAACTGTCACCCCATCATGTGCTGACCCACGTAGCCGGTGAGCTCGCGGATGTTGGACGGTTTCCATTGCTGTCGAGGACAGCAGCCACGGTGTGAAATAATGCTACAGTGGCAAGTTAATCGAGTAGGATAAACAACGCCAAACACACGCCCGCCAGCTGCGCATGTTCGCCGAGATCCTAGGCGTGGTCATCGCCGACATTTGTGCAGGTATTTGCAACGACTTTGCTACCCTCCGTAAGCTTGTGAGACGTGGCTGCTTCCTTTCTTATGGCGATCTTAGGACATAGCTTCACTGAGACGTGTTGCTCATGCTCGTGCTGCAATTGTTGTAGACAAAAAGACCCTACAGACGGCCTGTCAGAACGGGAGCCTCTAATGCCTCAGAGAACGGAGCCACCTCCGAAAGCTTCTATGTCAATCCACTCTCATTAACACATCAATAACCAGATTTGTATATCATTGCTGAGAAATTTGATTTCACTCACGCAACTGCTCCAGCTAGGGTATGAATATGTACCCCTCTATGTATCATCAAACATCCAAATCATGTATGATATACTGTATAATGCATTCACTACGATATTGAGCAAATTACCATCCTTCACACCGCGCCTCGGCAACTCCCTGCACTCATAGGTCTCCCCAGGACCTTCGTTCCATTGGTACAATTGCAAAAATAAGTTTACATTAATAAATGAGCGTACTACAAAATGTGAGGTATACAAAGGAATGAACGAAGGCTGTTCAAAAGTTGAACGAGTACGGTTTTGAACGTCAATTGAGACAACTAAATATTTAGCATTTTTGCCACATTTTCACAGAATCGCTGTACATTTGTTGTCAGAACGAAATTGACGAAAAGTGAGACAAGGAGAACGCACACAACTAAAGATTTATCTTCAGCATTGGTTGACCAGGTGGGCAACCACTGATCTCTGGTGCGCCAAAAGTCCCCCATGGCAGCTGCAGAAGACAACAGTAAGAATCTGACAAAATAAGGGGGATACAATCACTCACTATTCGAGCCATCCAGCCACGGCTTATTCTTTTCATCGGGGAACCATCCATTTGTTCCTCCGACTCCCAGGGAAAGAACGAGATAGAAGGCTGGAAAGTAATGTGTCAAAATGGTGAACGACGATCACAGATGGCAACTTACATTGATCGAAAGGAGCGGCATTCGTCGAGTTCGCCCAGGGATTAGAGAGAATGACCGTCTCCGTGCCATTCTGCACCACACTCGGGAAATTACCTCGGTTATAAAAGGGAACGTTAAAGTTCAACTGCAGCATATGGCGCAAACGTGTATCCACGTAAATCCGTCTGAGAAAAGGAATTGAATGAGTTGCAGGGTTCTTTTTCCATAACAGGAGAACAACTCACAAGAACTCCTCATCCCACTCAACCGTATAGGTATGGAAAGTATCAGCAAAAGACCCTCTTTTCATAGGCCACCAGCCGAATGTCCTCCAGCCAGCGTTTAACCACGAAGCAGGACCCCAATTCAACGTCCCTCGGACATAGTTCACACCCCTGTGTAGCAAAGCAAGGTTAATGTCACCTGAAGCCGCGCCATTACAGGGAAAACCTACTGGAACGGATAATCTGGACCATTCCCGCGCGATTCCATAATGTCAATTTCACCTACGAACGGAATGGGCTTGTCAGCACTGCGTCAATCGCATTCAAGAGGCGTGAGTCGGAAATGACTCAATAAGCGAAGAAGCATCGGATGCGCGCTCTCCTTCGAGCTTAACCCCGCAAAGAAGACCAGACTTCATTGCTAGCTCTGATCGCGTCCGATGTTCGAGGCCAGAAGCATGTAGAAGCACAAGAAGCCAAACATGATGCAAGGTGCTAAACTCACCACTTACTGGCCAAGGACCGTACTTATTTTCAACGGGAAGCATCCAAATAGCGGGCCATAGCTTGAATTAGAGTTAAGCTAAAATGTCACTTGTCAACAAGTGAAAGATTGTGCTCACCCAGTCACTAAAATCAATCCATCAGTGTGAAACGATGGGAGAATGTATGCAAGACGCACCCTCGAGGTAGCTTCGCATTCACTTCGACACGTCCATATTTGATGCTTGCACGTTGTTTCGTGGTCAAACGTGCAGTTTGGATTGGGTTGATGATCGTTCCGAGAGTCGAATTGCTAACGGCGGAACAAGCCTTATAGTACGCAGCAGTGTTGAATGCGGATGTGCTTTGACTGTCTTGGGAAATAGCCGTGTATGAATCACCTTGTGTCATATTGAAAGTGCAGCCAGTGATGTTGAATACGTAGCCATTTTCAACCGCATTAAGGCCGATCACATCTGATGTCAGAGTAGGAGTGATATACAGCTTTCCATTGGAGACATAGGAGTTGTTGGTGGAGTCTGTGGTCATTTCAAACTCGCCATTCCTGGACGAACTATATGTTAGATTGGTTTGTTACAAACGTACGATGAAAACAAACCCAAATCCACTCATATCAACTTCTCTGAAGAACGTGCCATTGGTACCAAAAACAGAGTCGGGTGAATCGAAATTTTCGTTCAAGACAAGACATAAATTCTTGTCTTCCAACACATGAACGTTGCGCCAACCAAAAAAGCATTGAACAGCACCCCCAATGACTCCAAGGAGTACCATACCATACGTAAGGAGGTACGCGAAGCGCGCATATGGAACGCGCTCCGTAAGCCATAGCTTTTCCAAAGGGGAGTCTTCAGGAAGCATAGTCGATTTCGGACGCTCTTTTTGAATTTTACTCGATACCCCAGCCATGGAACTGTACATTGTAAGCGGCCGCATGGGAGGCGACATAAAGGGCTCCCTCGCCCTCGACGACGGTGGGCGGGTACCAACCGTTCCTGCTGTTCCTGGTCGGCTTCCGAAATTGTGCGAACGCGTCAAATCGCCCGCACTAGTGGAAAGAGACGTAAATCCACTTCGGGGAACAGTCTCGGGCGTGCCTGAAACTGAGGACTGAGCATGATGACCTATGGATGCGGCCGATGTCTGATCAAGTTTGGAGGCCGTCGGACTGGCGGGAGGGGAAAACGGATTGGTGGGAATGGTGGGGTTCCGACGGCGAGGGGTAAAGTCAAGATATGATACCGCTTTGGAGGAACCTGGACGGGAAGGGTCAAACGACGAGTACTGCTCTACGTCGGAGCCGCTGCTGGAGCTGCCTTTTCTGTCTTTTGGATGCGAGGGCACGAGATGTTCTTGGTCCTTGGAAGACATATTTCAGCTGGACAGCACCTATGGGTGGCAACCTGGTAGTTGTCAAGCAGGGACTACCTGACGAGACTTGGCATGAAACGCTTGGGATTATAAGGAATATCCAAAATTAAGTAAACCCTACATGAGGTGGATGGAAGGGGCAGAGACAGATCTTGTCAAACTGGGTCGTGCCAGTCCAAGTGAACGGTTAGGGCGGTTCCTGGCCTCGAAGGTGGACCAACAGGCGATGTGAAAGGATCTCCTGAATTCAATCCTATCTGTCATATCGAAGAAGCGTAATAAATTAAGGTTTCGCTTCTAGACAGACTGGTCTGCGGGCTCGCACAGCATAAAATTTTTATATATGGTAATGCTTATGCTCACTGACTACCGGCACCACGTCGGGAGCTTTTATTCGCGATAACTGATGAAGTTGCATACTGCAGCACATTGGGAGATTGAAGCCGATGCGTGACAGACGGGGTGTACGTATTCAGAGAAGATGGAGAGGAACACAACCAACACTATAATCGGCATCAATACCATGCTGTCCACACGTCCTGTTCCGCACACAACATGAGACTAGAACGTTAAATGTACTAGCGTATGACACCATCACAGGCGGAACGGAGGAAATAGGTTCGGAAAGACCAACAAGCGTTCTAGCCATGAGAGTCGTGATAATACAAAAGTCATTTCCCCGCAATAGACTTGTCCGCGCATCTATCACCCAATAAGACACCAGACTAATAATTCAAGGGTGCCTCATGATACGAAGAATGGATCAAATTCGGATAAAATTCTTTCTCACCACCTTCAACTTGATAGCCAAGATAAGTCTGTAAAAGTGAGTGATCCGACTTCCAAGCATATAAATGTTCGCGAGCTCGAGTACGTCACGTGTCCCTTCAGTACCATTTATGGTCAACCACCGGTACACATGGTCTGGCATAGTCTTCGCTTCGTCCTGGCGATCATCAGCGAAGAGCACCGTATCATCCCCTCAGAGCGGGATATCAACGGAAGTAATCCGGAGCAGGGGGAGAGACATTCGGGACGATAAATCATAGACCACGGCGATAGCACTCTTATCGGCTCGATAAGCGGGTTCCATTGGATAGTTGTTCATTTCTGGGCGTTCGTTGATAGGCATACCGTAGAGAGATAATCTGACGTCGAAATAACTTGATCATTTTAATTTGTCCTTTTATCAAAACCCGGCTTACCGCCTCCCCGAAGCCCGCCACGGAGTAGATACGAGCAAGAACCAAAGACCAAATTAAAAAGTGTTTCGAAATAGGTACTCGTATCGCACAGTGACCTTCTTGTGGGACCGAGGGGGTATATGTTGCGTCAAGAAGCCTAGTAATAAGTGTCGTAACACGTTACAGATACTACAAATAGCCTAGGTATGAACAACAAGATTGACGGATGTCCGCATGCAATGATGGCGTGCCCAACTTTGCGGAGAGGGCATACATGTCCTGCAGCAAGCCGATGCCGTACTATGTATGAGCAACGATCTACGTTTTGGGGTATCCCACCTCGTGCGAGTGTCACAGGTGGACACCGAAGCATATCTGTATGAATTTCTCGGGGAATCCCTGGCAGGCTCCATGAATGGGCACAGGAAGCGAACAGAGTGTTGGGCGGGCCACGACGAAGATGACGACAAAGCCATAGTTCCTGGCGCAAGTTACCAGGGCCAGTGCTAGAACAGCCCAGACCAGGTAAGCGGTGCAGACGTTCCTGATATTTAGTGGGAGCAGTGGTGTTAATGCGAAAGATGTTGATTGTTGAGCAGATTGAACAACCGACGCAAACAGGCAGCAACGCGGCATCTGATGCCCGCAGAAGACTGTTGTTACTAAAAACGGCGAGAGAACTGGTTTGCATCGAGGATCTCGAGGGAAACGATTCTCATGGACTTTGGTCTGAGCCTATCCATCTAACGGAAACAGCATGTTTAGCAGCGTGAGTCATCAGTCTTGCTGCCAACCAGTACTTCTATCATTTCGGACATGGCCCAAGGAAGACAAGGGCGTGCTCACGTTCCACGCGTTCCTTTGCCATAACCGATCAATCACGAAATCGAGAAGGTACCTATGCCTGTCCGATGCGTGTGTAATAGGCACAAGTTTCCATTCATTTTCCCCTCCGAGATCTAATCACCAATCCGGCATTCTCGACTCTTACTGGACGTGCCATGCCGCAGTGCCTTTTCCAAACTCACAATAAATTGTGTAAGCCGTTCTCCACCCCCCTCCCCCCCATTTATAGTCCTGCTCCTCCCGTTTTATACTTGGGGTCCGTCGGCACTTCGATCTTGGTGCTTTTTCCTGTCGAGCCTGTAGTTTTTGCGCCCCGCCATGGACTACGACTCATATGACGCTGTCCTCCACTGGGTATTCCGTTCTGTAGGTGTTCATCAGCCTGTCGGATCGCCCTGATCGTTCATCTCGCTCTATAGACGCAAAGCGACGCTTGGTTCAAGCCAACAGAAGAAAACATTGTTGCAGGTGTCTGTTTACGCGTAGAACCTGGGTATTTTAGGGTATTCCCTTACGAGAATCCGTATCTGGCGCCATTTGAAGCGGCTGTACGTGGCCTCAACCCCCTTGTTGCAGTTAAGCTACGCACTGCCGCAGTTCACTCCGCATTTGCTCTTGTGTAAGCGAATTTTGTCGCGTCTACGATGGTCCTTGTTCGCTTACCAGGAATACCAGGTCGGAAGACGCAAATGCTATTTTTTTGGACTTCAATACGCGAATCCAAGTTCTTGACTCGGTTTCTCATCTGCCAACGGCCGATAAGGAGCAATGCGGTGCTTTTATCGTACGTTTACCTAATCACGCATCTAATTACGTGAATACTACTTGTCCTTCAGCGTGACGAACGTGTTTTGGTGGTATGGTCTGACAACCTCGACAATATTGTCCCACAATGCAAAGAATTCGACGAGAAACTCATGAAATTGATCTGGCGCTCTCGACCTACCAGTGCGACAGCATCATCGATCGCCAATACCAACATATCGTCCATCTCTCCTTCGGCGGCTACTTCAAACATCAATTTAACGGAGAAGCCACGGATAACTCAGGAATCGATTCCTGAGCCTAATGCTGCGGAGGACGAAAAGGGGAAACCTGCCAAACGTAAGTTCTGGAGCTGGAAGCTGTCCGAGAAAAAGAGTCCGGCTGTGCCAACGTCGGACGTGGAAAAGGGAATCCCAAGCCCTGAAGCGCGCCCAATACGGTTGTTTGCTCCAGTGTACAACGGTTTTGGTGCTGCCTTGTCACTATGTGAGTTAAACTATTTACACTATATCATTGACCTCATTGATTTGGTGCGATTTTTAGACTTTATTGGGAGTGGTATAGCGACGCTCCTGTCAGAATTCCGCCTCGATCACAGTTATATTCGGTTTGCGCTAATTGCCACAGCTCCCTTCCTTTTTTGTGTCGGTTTGGTGAGTACTTTGAACCTATGAATCAAGTAGCGGTTATACCTAAGAGGCAATCAGTTCTTCTCACTACAAGTCATTGCAAATGTATCATATATGTAAGTGCATCATCCCAGTGCTCAGGAAACAGCTAACGAACTCGTCCACCAGCATTGGTCCCGTCGCTCAATGCCATGAAAATTCCCGCTATTATTCAGGGGTAAAACCGGTGCCCAATCCGGAAATCGACGTTCGTTTGCCACATATAACTGCTGAAATGCCCGTGTACAAGGAAAGTTTGGAGGAGACCATGTAAGTGTCTTTTCATCGCACTAAGATCAGCGACCAACTGTTTTGTTTCAGTGCACCTTCCGTATACTCCCTTAAGAAGGCTATGCAGACCTACGCCAGACAAGGCGGGACGTCGAGCATCCTTATTCACGATGACGGTCTTCAACTAATTTCGGAGGAAGAGCGCGAAAAGCGCATCAACTTTTATGCTGATCATAATATTGGGTGGGTGGCACGTCCGCCACATTCCAATGAACCAGATGGATTCAAACGTGCTGGCCGATTCAAAAAAGCCTCGAATATGAATTATGGTCTCCGAGTTAGTCTAAGTGCCTCTCTCCAAAATCTGTAATGTTTCTAATCCTTTTGTAGTTATCTCTGATGATGGAGAAGCACCTTCAAGCATTGGAAGCAGCAGGTGAGACGGATGGCGGAGGGGGCAAGCCACTACTAGAAGACAGAGCACTCGACCTCGCTATTGAAGAGATTTACGAAGAAACCGGAAAGCAGTGGAAGCCCTGGGCGCGCAACGCAAGATCTCTCCGAGTTGGCGAGATCATACTCTTGGTAGACTCTGACACTATCGTCCCTGAGGATTGTCTGAGAGATGCGGCCCGTGAACTGACAGCATGCCCCGAAGTGGCAATTATCCAGCACGAGTCCGGTAAATCATACCTTACATGGTGGCGATCGAGTTACTAACTTTGTCAAAGATGTCATGCAAGTCGCACACCACTACTTCGAGAATGGCATAGCCTATTTCACTCGACGGATCAACAAGTGTATATCTATGGGGTGTGCGAATGGCGAGGTCGCTCCTTTCGTGGGACACAATGCTTTCCTAAGATGGTCGGCACTCCAGGATTCTTCCTTCGTTGATCAAGACGGTGTGAGAAAGGTCTGGTCAGAGTCGAACGTGTCCGAGGATTTCGATATGGCTCTTCGTCTTCAGGTAATGTCCCGCACATTGATAGTGGGCTACGCGTTGGTTGAATGTGACCAATAGTTGAAAGGATACATTATCAGATGGGCAACCTATTCAGAAGGCGGCTTTAAAGAGGGCGTATCACTTACCGTCGACGACGAACTCAATCGGTGGCAGAAATACTCATATGGTATGTGGATCGGCTCGTCAAACCATACTAAACGCTTACGAACGAACGACTGCAGGATGTAACGAACTCATCTTCTATCCACTCGTGCAATGGTGGCGAAGGGGCCCCATCAACAAACAACTACGCACATTTTTGTGGTCTAGTGCCCCTGTTCACTACAAGATCAGCATGATGTCGTACATGTTCTCGTATTACGGCCTCGCCGCATCAGCCTTGCTCTCATTATTGAATTACATGTTGCTTGGTCTAGCTGTCGAAGTGGACGGTTATTACCTGCACAGTTTTGAGATCTGGCTAGCTTGTACTGTTGTCTTCATCGGGGCGGGCAATGTCGGTTATACCGTGCTCGAGTACCGCTTGGGTAGGCGTGATTTAATTTCCGCCTTCGTTGAGAACTGTAAATGGGTCCCCTTCTTGTGCGTTTCTCTTTCGCTTGTTTTCTAATAAAACTCGGCTGACCCGTTCTAGCTTCTTTTTCTTCGGTGGTTTGAGTATACACCTGACTGCTGCGATCCTGGCACATATGTTCTCTTACAATATAACTTGGGGTGCCACAAAGAAGGTTAGTTAATCTAACTTCTTCTCACGTGTTCTTTTTAATACTCTTGCTTGTATAGGAGGTCGAGCGTTCCAACTTCTGGTTAGAGGTCCCCAAGATTATCAAGCGATTTTGGCTGGCTCTTCTTTTGAGCATCCTTTCCTTGGTTTTGATTGTAATCATGTCAACTACGCTTGTCCCGCTGGGATATAGGATCCCTGGTATAACATGGGCCATTATATACCCTCTTGCGTACGTTCACCCGCTGTATCATAGTTCATTTATCTCATCTTTTATTCTAGACTCGTCGCAGCTGGGCATATATTATTCCCAGTGAGTTACCACCAACTATACCCCGTCTCACTATCTGACAATCTTGGACAGATCGTCTTAAACCCTTGGCTCATGATTTTCTCATACTAACTTATTCTCATTCTGTAATTTTACTTGTTGCACACACTCATTGTGAAGAACGATATCTCCCATCTGCCTGTATATCCCGATTACCAGTAGACTGCCGGAAGTTTTTCAATTGCTTTCTTGGGTATAATTTTGGACGATTAAATATATTAAAACAGCCATTACTACGTGTGCTAGATATAGGCTCCATCTCTCTTTTGTCATAATACTCTTGGCGGATACCAAACTTCTGTATCATCCGTGGTGTCGTTGGTTGATCTTCGAAGCGGCGGCTTCGCACTGCTAAATCTATTAAGGGTGGAAATGTAGACGCGACCGTGACCGCACCGTGTGACAATCATGGTGGTTTTCCTAAATAAAAAAAAATCGGCTAGTCAAAGAACTTTTTATGCATAATATGGATATGCCTCAACTGACAGAAGTGTAATTTTGTGCAGATTTTACTGAGGGACAGGGGAGAATCCACAGGGGTAGGTAGTGTTCCAGCCATTGAATTGTTTGCAAGGGCGGCCCAGGCTCCCACCTTGGCACCTCTATCGAATAACACGCTATTCAAAAGAAAAGGTCCCACTTCTTGGATAGTAGGCACGACGCCCCCTAATTTCCGTTGGACTATGCCTAGTAATACTCGTTTGTTGGAGTAGCAGCTTTCTCTTCCTATCGCCAATTCTATGGAACCGGCCCGGGAGGTTCCGTTCACTGAACATGTGGGCACCACTGGTACTACTCCTCCCACATTGGGCCTACAGGTGAAACGGGACTTGACAGTCCAAGCCGAGCGACCTGATGGACTATCGCGGCTGCTACATGTTACACATTGCTCCTGGTACCTTTCATTAACCCATCTTGGCTGATTTTTTTCATAGCACATCAAGGCGTGTTGGGTGCGGGCAGAATGCGGACGTTTAGATTGTCAAACTCATGTTATTCCCTCCGGGATATTGAAAATACGGCTAAAACTAACCGTGCCCTTGACATATTAATATCGGTGCCGTGAATGATATTTATTTAGTGCCAAGAAAAGCCCCGTGGCGGAGTCAGCGGACCGTTCAGGCAATACACGAGATCTCAAGCGAAAATAACCGGAAGATATATTTCTGCGTTCTTAAATCTACGTTTCAACCATAAAAACAATAAGTCCGTTAAAAGCGACCGTGCGGCAATGGCATGTCATATCCGATACGAATGGAAGGAAATCCCAAAATATAATAAACACCGAAGAAATAGCTCATATTCCAGGAGGCGTGAAACCGGGAAGGTTCGGCCAGAGACCCAACTGAGCGGGGTCACCGCCGATGCGAACCCATTGGGAGTGGGAAGGCGTAGGTCCATCTAAGATAAATAGTTGATGCCAAGCGGGAGGCGACACAAATGTGTTAGGAGGCGCAGTAATCGTACATGTCGTCCCTGCACAAGAAAAGTTCGGGAAGATGGTTCGTGCTCCCATTGTATTGCCGTGGGTGCTCGATGTGGCTGTCAAAGGACGGAGTCAACTCTAAATGCACGAATAGTAGGGGATATAACACTGACCAGCTATCAGTGTAACACGCATTGTCGCAGTAGTTCCCTGGTAAAGTTTGACGTTAGTGATCGTATATTGACCGCCGTATGCCCAGTCGCCATTTGTAAGGGTAAACTCGGGCTGGCGCAAGCCTTGGGTGAGGTAAGGTGGCACATACACCTACGGGACACGTTTCAGCATCTACCTAAACTTAGAGAGAAACACGATGGTACCTCAATGCGGAATTCTTCAGGATAGTTGGGACTTTGAGGATCAGAGCCAGAGACGAGAACGCGACCATCAGGAAGTAGGGTAGCCTCGGAGTGATATAACCGGGCGACGATGGTGTTGTTCAAGATAGAGAAACGTTGACCAACAGGCTGGGATGGGTCATACAATATCGCATTGAGGTTCGGGTCGTTGGCAAGACCGAAACCACCAACACCCTGATGTGCACCGTTCATGATCAAAAATGTCCCGTCTGGTAGATTGACCATACAGCTCAATACACGTTTGGAGGGCTAAAAGGCACTTAGGATAACGGATCACATTAACTCCTGCAATGACTTACCATGCGTTCTAACGTCCATGTAGCATTGTTGACCTCAGGTTGAATGCTAACACAATTGTCGAGAGCGATTCCTGCGCCGGGAGTTGAACCACCGCAAAGCAAGATTCGAAGAGGATCCGTGTAGGGTGCATGCTGAGGGAACGGCATCATAGAACCTAAATCATTAATACAGGTAAGCTCAGTTAACATATGTGATAATTGTAGAGTGCCTTCAAGCGGGTAAGTCCTTCCGCCTAGGACTATTAGAAGCCATTAGATTCGCATAACGGTTGGTTTGCAGATCACCTACAATTATTGACTGCTGCAGGAATATTCGGCAGAACTTTGATGGTCTGGAAAGTCGTCTGATCAAGGATCCTGGCCTCGTTATAGTATGCTTCCAAGCTAATTAGCCGAAGCATGGATATCAGAATGCGGAGGCATCTTACCAACAAAAAGGCCACCACTCGGTAGGACCATAACGAAAGGATACAAATTGAACGGGTCCGTTCGTTGCAGCCAGTCGAGATAGACGGTAGTGTTTCCACCGCTAGGCCTGGGAAGGGTTTCCAAAGTGGGTTCTGGTATGTCGTTGCTTCCCCTTTCACCTCCAATGACAAGAATGGTTCCATTAGATAGCATCGCCGCGGTGGGATACCAACGGCCGATCTACAATAATATTAGGGCTAAAACGCCACTGCAAGACTCAACTTACCTGGAGACTGAGCTCTTGCCAGTTTTCTTCCCAGTCGTTGGTAGAGTTGACACCAGGGCCACCATCTGGGGTGTAGAACCGAATACCAAAAGTTGATTGCAAAGACCAGCCACCAACATTAATCTGACGTGCTGCTTTGTCAGGAAGAATCAGGCTTCCAGAACAGAATACATCGGTCTTGACATGCATTTCGCGCCATGCCGCTGAGAAGTTGGACACCAGACTAAGATCGAGCTCATAGGCTCCAGTCGAATTTGGGAACCTATTACAGTATGAGCCCGCATATGACATGTATCGGCCATCTAATAACATACCCTGTACCATCCTTCTCAAGGAATGTAACCTTGTTATTTTTACCAACCGTCGCTATCAAGGGGACGACGACACTATTACAGGGTCGGATCAATTGTATACACACCATTTCTGAGTATGGAGACGTACCCAGGAACTGCGCGTGGCAACCCGTAAACAGAAATTTATTTCCTCGGGTCCGAAATAGTCAACAACTTACCGAAGAACTGAAACGAGACACATTATCAGTAACCCCGGTTCAAAACGGGCAAGCCAAGAACACTTACTTCGTACTGCCCCGTAACAGCTGGAGTGTGCCAAACGTTCATAGTGCCATTCCAAGTGTAAAGCGTCAGTCTGTTCCCTGCACCGCAGTAATGGATAGGATCTCCAGAGCAAGCCAGATTACATTCGCTCTCGTCAACAAATGTCTTCCCTTGAATATCGCTGACATCACCACAGTCTAATATATACATGAACATTTGAGGTATAAAAATAAGAGCAGGGACCTACAGCATTCTTCTCCGTACTCGACACCAGAAACTGGATATCCAAAAGCCCCACACTGTTGCACGCACGCGATGGCCGAGTTATTAGTCGGCCAAATTAATTGGTACGGTAAAGCTTTGCTACCGGTGGGTTCCCTTGATACAAGTCCTGAACAATGCTGTAAATTGGAGGGCTAAAACTGACACTTACGCAAGACATCCGCTGTACGACCATTGACCGGGAAGACCCGTCTTCAAAATGGTTGGAACAGGTAAGGCAGTGACGTTTCCGTTTGAAGAGTAGATCGAGAGACGATTTGGACCACCGCAAGCCTCCCTTTACAGGAATCAGAACTTTTTCTCTCAATGTAGGAGTAGATACTAACGTCGCCTTACCAGCACATCCCATGTTGCAGTCGGCCTCAGCCCCCTTAACAGCGCCGTCGACTAACTCGTTTCCACAATCTATATCCATCAGGAGACATTTTGATTGCAAAGGAAAATATGTCACATACAACACTCGTCTAAATAAAGGAACAGTAGAACTTTAGGCGCGTTGATAGTGAGATAATAGGAAAGGACGTACCACTATATTCCATTCCTGCTATAGTGTAGTTTTGGGCCTGGCACGCAGCAATGCACGACTCTACAGTGTTGCTCGGGCTGCCCCCAAGTCCAACAAGGAGTGCACGACCAAAGGCATTATCGCTACGCGGATACGTCAGTCCAGTTGTCGGATCCAAAAATAATTTTCACTTACACCCAGCATGCGTTGTAAGCCCACGTTCCGGGAAGACCGCTAAGCACGGGCGAAACTCCCGTACTGGGGCCGCCACCACCACCGGAGATCGCTGCCGTATAATTGTAAACGTTGAGTCTATTTGCACCACCGCAATATTCGGAACTATTTCCCGCGCAGACCATATTACAGGTCGAGGCCAGCGCCGGAGCACCACCATTCACGATAGCATTACCACAGTCTGTTATCAATCGTAACCATATCAACCCGATAATACATCAGAAAGAAGTTGAGACTTACAGCATTCGCTAAATGGGAGTTCAATCAGTGACAGCTTATCGAACAGTGTCACTAGTACTCACGCTGCGTATTCAGTACCGGCCAGTGAAAAGCCCCCGGCTAAGCAAGCGCTCGTGCACTTGGCGTTCGTCATTGAGCCAGTAACAGCTACCCCGTTCGGAAGAGCACGCCCATTAACATTATCACTTGGTTATGAAGATCAGCCAAGAGTTCGAATGCAGAATAAGTTCTATTAACTTACCTATAGCATCCGAGTGAAGTCCAATTCCCAATTTGCGCGGTAATGACCGGGGTTGGTGGTGCCATAGCAGCAAATGCCGTGTTATTATAAACATCGAGTCTGTTGGGGCCACCACAAAATTCAGAGATATTCCCTGCGCAAACCATGTTACAGTCCGTGGAGGGAGCTGGAGCACCACCATTCGTGACAGCGTAGCCACAGACTAAATATTAAAGCCATTGATTCCACGAGGGTTTAATTAAGAAAGAAGGATGCTTCTTACAGCATTGACTACGAGGAGTTGCCATTAGGGGCTTTCATACTTGCAAATGAACGGGATGACTCACGTAGCATATTCAGTCCCGGCCAAGGGGTAACCAGCATTATTGCACGCCGCCGTACATTCGGCATTTGTCATAGGGTTTGGGGGGTTTAGCTCATTGGTAAGTGCTCGTCCATTAACGTTATCACTTTAAATATTGATCAGTAATTTCCGGCGTCTATAACACCATTTGCTTACGTGTAGCATCCGAGAGAAGCCCAGGTCCCAATTTGGGGGGTGATGACGGGTGGAGGGGGAGGTTGTGCGCCGCTCCAGAAGAAACTCAGACGATTCGGACCTCCGCAAAGCTCCTGAGCGTTGCCAGAGCACGGCATGGTACAATCTGTCAATGTTGCGTTATGTCCTCCATTCGCGATACTGTTTCCGCAATCTATAAATAGGTCACGTGTACTTCGGTGTGGACAAATTCATCATTAACTCTTACAGCATTCATCCTATGACGGGATTGTTTCATTAAGCAAACATGTCCCAGACGAGACGTAAAAAAAAAACACCTACAGAGTACTCAGTCCCAGCATAGGCGAATTGATGCGCATCGCAATAGGCAATACAATTCTCGATAGTCATGTTGTTGGCACTATCATAACCTCCGCCAGTCAGGGTGCGTCCGCCGCTCACGTTGTCTCTAGTATAGAGTGTCAGGATGGCAAGTGAGAAAGCGCCAGTCGTGCACGTACGCGTAACATCCTTGGAATGTCCAATTCCCAGGTAGGGTTGCGGGGATGGATTGGCGGCGCGACAAATGGGCATTACCCTGAACATATTCAACAAGTCGAAACCGTCGGGACGGAAGGGCTTACAGAGACGGCACCAAAGGCCGAAGCTAGGAGAAACGCACGTAAGACAGTCATTACTGCGCGCTGGGGAAATCATGGCTGAAAGAAGCGCGGTTATATACTGGTGATAGAAGACGCTCATGATCTGGACCACCGTGCCTGCCCGAACAGTCATGCGAGAAGGCTCGCATTGCATATCTCTCCGTTGATGAATAGAATCAAGCCGTGAGGGTGTCAACCGGAGCTTCCTTGTGTACCTTACATTAGTAGGTATATTGCAAAGGTACTAATACCTTCTATTTTGCAGGGATGGTTAGTGTCATTCCCGAGTGTCATTGTTCCGAGTTGTACCTTGTCA
Source organism: Amanita polypyramis BW_CC (assembly GCA_001691755.2). Taxonomy (NCBI): domain Eukaryota; kingdom Fungi; phylum Basidiomycota; class Agaricomycetes; order Agaricales; family Amanitaceae; genus Amanita; species Amanita polypyramis. Next base: position 9,728 of record JNHY02000096.1, on the reverse strand, counting down.
GGTGATGAAAAGTGTGCTCCCATTCTGCAACGTCCAGAAAAGGCACTGTACGATCAATAAGTTTGAGCTAGTGACGCAAGCCCAGATGGTAGTAAGCACATTCCCAAAAGGAGTGCTTTGCGGTGGACGGTGGTGGGTGCATAAATGCACGTTACTTATTTGATTTTGTGCGGAATTGAACTGATGAACCGGTGAGACAGGAACCATACTTATGCGTGACCCTTGTGTAATGCACAAATTTAAAGGACTGGAATCGATGGCCACTAAACCCGTCGAGGGCAAGCCGATATAGTCATTGATGTTGTGCGTGCGACAGAAAGCCATTCTATCGCCGCCAAACGATGGGTTATTAATAAGCACCGTCTCTTTCACGGCTAAGAATGGCCGTCAGGATTCAATGCCAAGCCAGTTCAAGTCTCACAGGTGCACGGATTAACTCACTTGAGTGAAAATGCCTTCCAAGTAGTACTAGTCAAAGGCCGCAGTGTGAAACTGTTCATGAAAACAGACTTACAGACTCTGACTTTAAGGGGCTACATGCGGCAGTATTACCATTTTAGAGTGGGTCTCGCGGCACTACGGTCAGTGCAGAAGCACAGAAGCGTAGACTCGGAACATAACGGTCCGAAAGGAGGATGTGTGCATACGTCGCGTGTGGACAGCGACATAGACAGATGATAGACGGACTGGTCAAATTGTATTTTTTTCACGTCCATGAGGGTGCTTGGGCCAAGAGCGGTAATTCTTGTTGTGTCCAGCGGCGCCACGGTGGCGGCCTGAAAATTTACAAGTTTCATTAGAGGAGTCAATGGGAGGCCGTTTTCGGCAGACTCTGCGAGCAACAAAATTCGCGTCGAGTCGGCGGAGACGAGGTTGATGACTAAGCAACAGACTCGGACGCTGAACTTTAAAGCACGGCGGGGTGCAAAAGCGCGGCCGCTGAACACACAGCGGGGGAGGGACGCGGGGGCGTCTTAAGGATGCTCAGGCCTGGGGGCCTGAAATGGGACACAGACGACTCAGGAAACAAAGAAAGGGCAAACATTGGGTTGCCTTATTGTGCAGTGTCGGGGTTGGAATTGTCACATACGCTCCCAATTTTCCTCCTCCGCAAATCTTGACGGTGAGCCAACTTTATATCCTGATCCAAAACTTTATTGCTGTGGCTCATCTCCTCTCCTCCTCCTCTCCGCCGCCGTCCCTGCGTCCCCCATGTTCATGCTCAGCCCCACTGTCTCATGTCGGCGTCCCAGCCGCCAAACCCTCAGCAGCCAGTCACCACCTGGACCGAGCCGCCCTGGTGCGGCTGGATAGAGACCACTGGGGACGCCCTCCTCATCCTCGAGGCTGCCCGTCGGGGTCTCATTCCGCGGGTCACCCGTCGCCTGGTCGACTCCGAGCGCAAGATGATCACATCAGGCTCTGTCTTTGTATTCGATGAAGATGAAAGTGGCATCAAAAGGTGGACCGATGGTTTCTTCTGGAGCCCAAGCAGAATACTAGGTAATTTCTTGCTCTACCGTGAGACAGATAAGCGAGGATCAGCAAGCAGAGGAGGGCGCCCTGATTCATCCGATGGCGACGGTGTCAAAGACGGTCAAGCACTTAGTCGTCCTAAGTCAGATAGCTCCGCACCCATTACGGATAAGGCCAGGGAACGGTCACTTCTTGGTAGTCTAACGAACAGCTACAAGTTTAAATCTGACGGACTAATGAAAAAGGTACGTCCGCTTCCCTATGCCCAAGAAGATTGCCTCTTATCTATTTTTAGACATTTTCTCTGACCGTTGGAGGTGCCGCCCAACATCTAATTTCTTACTACAAGGTGGAAGATGTTGAAACTGGTCGCCTGCGGTCCCCCTCATCATTACCCGAACTAGCATCCCTTGATATCAGTCCAGAATACCTTGATAAAACTCACTTCAGGAACCCGCCAAAGGTTGAGCTTGGTCCAGATGGCATCCTGCGATACCGTGGCGAAGCAGATGATATTGATACGTCACCACCCGTTCTGACTACCCCACTGTCGGGTTTACCCCTTCTCACGGATGGACGGGTGACCGATGGCTCCTCCTCCCTCAAGAGATCCAAACGCTACGATCCCTATTCGCCCTCCATTTCCAAACGCTCTCGTAAAATCAAAACATCTTCTGAAGAGGTCTCGTCTCCGACGGAAGCTCAGACGTCACCTGAAGAGTTAACACCCCCAGTCCCACACCCTCCCACCAACTATCCAGATCCTAATTTGTCCGCCTTGACCTTGCCCGTTCCTTACCCATCTTATGGCATCTCGCCTTACTACCAGGTTCCCGGGTATCCCCTTCCCCATCCACACATGTTCCCTCCCTCAGCCCCGTACCCTCCTGGCGCCATACATCCTCCTATCATTCCTCACCAACCGGCACACTATCCTATGCATGCTGCCGCTGGCTCAACCAATAATGGGCTGAACGATTCAAGCACACTACAAGTCCAACAATATTACCCCTTTTATCATCACCCCCATCCCTCATATTCCGGATATCACGGGGTGCCCTGGTCGTACACTACTTACGCACCGCAACCCATGCCCCATCTGCTCCCTCCTCCATCTCTGCCCGATGGTGATGATAAAACGGATGAAACCACGGATAACGGACTCGACACGTAACGCATGAGAGGAGGAGGTATTTTGTCTTGCTATGGTTCTCTTGATTTTTCTTTCTGAATTTGTCTATCGTCACTGGCTTTGCAGTTTGTATTGAATGATATCTCTAGGCTTTCCGCGTACCCTACCAGATCCCTGCGTGTAGTTTTTTCTTTTTTAATCTTCTCGCGAAGATGAGCTGTTTTATTTTGCGATGGGGATAGTTCATTGTATTATATCAGTGGATGTACAGTGTCATGGGGCTGGTCAGCTGTATTAAAATGAAGCTTTAGTATAACTAATTTTAAACAACCAACGGGCATCGATCAGACTCTAATGCATTCTCTGCAAATGAGAAGGATGACGAAGGATTTGAAGCTAGTGGCCACAGTGATATCGGCAAGTTAATCACAGGCCATGGTCCTGATACTCCAGGGTACAACCTTCCTATCCACTGAGGTTCGGGGAGTATAGCAACGACATGTCTGGCATATAGGTAAGAACGAATGGGAAGAGTGTTACACGTACGGGAAAGGGTGGGTATGGACCATCGTGATAACGCTGTAACGCAGCAGAATGAAATGGGGCCACACGGCTCCAGAATACAGGGTATCATTTCATACAATATAGCCTGTTACATGCTGTCGTACGTCAACTAATCCATGGATGCGATATAGTTCATAGCGTATTAGCCTAACGCCCCCCACACACTTATATCACAGTTTTGCTGTTGCACTATCTTCTTCCCTTACTCGGACGATTGCTTTGCCCCATGTTTTTCTATTTTCGACAGCCGTTAAGCCATCAACGATGTGCTCCAATGCAAAAACTTTGCTATATAATAAGGGTTGTAGTTTTCCCGATGCCAATAGTCTATAACAGCACATTTAGCTTAAAAGTAGGTATGAACGAATAAGGGCATACGAAAGGAGTTCTTTCCAGACGATATATCTTCTCCCAGTGTCGTGCTCTATGATGAACAGTCAATAGTGGGTTCCGAGATGATCTTGCGCCACTCACGGGAATAGGCACCCCAGTGAAGACCTACGATGGAGATGTTCTTCAGCAAGACAAGGTTCGTCGGGAGCTAGTTGCAGGTCAGTAATTACTTGTGTACTTCAAGCGAGAGTGTCGTGCCTTTTCAATCTTACCGCCCGCGAATCCAATAACGAGCGCCCGGCCTTTCCATGCAATGCATTTGAGTGAATCTACTTCGGTTTTAAAATATGAATGATACAATAATAAATGATCCTGCCATTGATCATGCCAACGGGATCATAGATGACATCCACACCCTTGTTATTTGTAAGGGTCATTACTTCTTTCTGCCAGCCCGGTTTAGTATAGTTTATACCATGGTCAGCTCCACCGGACTGGCAAGCTACGTCTAATTTTGCTTGTGAACTGGCTGCTGCAATTACATTGGCACCGAGAGCTGCAATGAAGGATGAACAAATAGTAATTAAAATTTCTAGATGGATACCTTTAGCAATTTGGACAGCGGCAATTCCAACACCACCCGCTGCTGCCGTGACCAGAACCCATTCACCTTTGGGTGATGGTCAGAACATATTGTCTGGGGGTTGTGGAAAATCGTACCTGCTTTCAACCTGGCCCTTCCAACCAACGCCTCGTAACTAGTGGGCCATGTTACATACAGACCTAGGCAAATCATTAAACTCCATTGTGTTCACCATAATTAGCCCTGGTTACCAGCTCCTTGGTCATAGTTAAGGGTATCGGGCAGTGGCAACATTTCTTTCCAGTCAACAGCCATCTTCTCAGCGAAAGCGCCCTGCCCAGCGCCGAACACGCGGTCTCCTGGTCTGTAAGGGCAACCCTCGGGTATGGGTGAATGGCGGGACACCCTTCCCGCGAACTCTGCACCGAGTACGAAAGGGGGCGGGGGCTTGTGCTGGTACTTGCCCTGCGCTTGCAATATCTAAAGATACATTCAGTAACCAACACTGTGCTTTGCATAGAGAAACATTACATCGAAAAAGTTGAGACCCGCGCTGTAAACGTCCACTAGCAATTGGTGAGGTCCAACTTTGGGCTCTGGTGCATTATGGATCACAGGAATCTTAGAAGGATGGGACAGTTCTTTCACAACAAAAGCTCGCATTTTTGTCTTGAATTTAAATCCAAAGCGAAGTGGGTGGGAGGTTGTGCTCTTACGGTATATCAGGTTAGTCCAGTATTTATAGTGGGGAACACGCTCAATCCAATCAATGACAGGCGGCACTACGGCAGCAGCCAAATTTGGCCGACCCAGCGAGAGGTTGGTATCCACACAGCACGCTATTGCGAAAAATTCAAAGTCCATTATTTAGTGACCAAACAGTGGACTTTATCAATCGACATCTACGCCTCGCACCACCCATGTTGAGAGCCAACCGTTAGCCGCATTGAACCAGCGATGAAGGTGAGTGGGATGTGCTGTCCAGTTCAGATCGCTGCGGCCATGTATTTCTGAGGTGTATGCGCTCTGCTGATGAGTACCCAGTATCGAATGGCTCAGCCGCATATATTCAGTTTTCCGCCCTCCTGGTTGGCAATTTTTTGCATTCCAAATGGTCTTATTTTCGCATCTTGCCCCGCTCTTCTTGTATCTCAAGTTTGAGACATTGACGACTACCTGTACCACTTTGTAAAATATAAGATGGTCTGTAAACCTCATATGACTCAGTTCTAGAGTGAAAGTTATGTCAAAGGCTATGCGGTCGATTGGGAGAAGATAGATAATGCAGCAGAGGATTGGGAAGATGATGGACTAGGAGACGAACAGGACCTCGGGCCAGTGAACGCCGAAGAAGACGGCGGTGGTGGTGGTGAAGAAAGTGATTCCGGCGGCTCCTCGACCATGGTTCTGACTCGGATGACGCCAAAGGGAATGATGAAGAGTGAAGCTAGGGCAGGACAATGAATCGGGGAGCATGAAGGAAACTTCCGGGAGCCGCAAAGACCCTATCGTAGTGACCTGTAGGCGGTAATCTTCCAAATATGTAATTCCTGGGTCAGTAGTGGATCGGTACCTTGGGTGAAATGACCCGGGTTATGACCCGGTCATTTGCAACACTGCAGGTAGCCGACGCCCAGCTCGCGATGTCAGCGAGTGCTCTAGTAGATGACGACGACCTTAAGCAGCTGCACGAAGCTCACCACTTCGAAACAGCATTGAATGTGAACCCGCCAGACAATGAGATCCGCCTCAGTCCTGCCCTGTTGGAAATAATAGAAACATACGGTCTGGTGAGTCGGTTCCAAGGTAATACATCCATTCCCGGCTGATTTCGATAACTGTTTGTAGTCAGTTGAAGAGCTGCTCCACAGTCCTGTCGTCGTTGTACCGCCCGACGTAGACGATACGTTACCTCTTACGCATTATTTCATATCGTAAGTTACGACATCATCACTTAATTTCCATTCTATTAATTTTATTTAATATCAAATGCGGCTGTTCATTTACTTCGCTCCCGCAGCACTTCACATAACACGTATCTTCTCTCCCGTCAAGTTTTCGGACGGTCGTCTGCAGCTTGCTACACCCATGTGATTGGCAGAAACTGTCGTTGCGTCGGTGCGTGCAATTAACCTTGAGCAACTGTAGTTCGGTCTGTTCATGGGAACATACAGAGATCGACGTATGGCCGTCCAAAAGTGGCCCAACCGTAACGCACGGGTACACGTTTACCACAGGCATTTCCTTCGAGAATGTCTGTATCGCAATTGGGGACGCTGTTCATGAAGGAGATTGGCCCATTCTTGTTAGTCTGGAATGTCATGTGGGTGTGGATGGCCAGGAGGAGCTTGTTCGTATCATGACGGATGCCTGGGGAGAGAAGCTGGTTCATGGTGCACTTCCAGGTGTTGATGACGATGCCGTCTCGCCTCGAGATCTTAGAGGGAGAATTGTTCTCATGGTACGTCGTAGGGCCGAATACTGTTATGCAGTTCTGACCTCCGTTACTAGGTTGAATACTACCCTCCTCCTGGTGCATTAACCGACTACGACTCCGATTCTTCTTCATCATCCGACGACAGTAAAAGTGACGAGGGAACAATTTTGGACAAACTATGGCCTGGGGATAAGAACCAGAAAAATCGTGAACGAATTTCTGGGGCTTTAGCGGAATACGGTTACTATGCCCGTAGCATGAAGCCTCGCAAGGGATGGCTAAATCAGTGTACGCCCATAAAACCCTATCGATATTTTCCTTCTCATCTCAACGGACCCTCAGATATCACGGATCCGAAGCACATTGCGATCAACATATCCGAGTCAGGGTGTAGCAAACTTTTGTCGACGCCATCGTTTATCCCTCTTCTTATAAGCCACTCTCAACAATACATTCGACGCATATACCCTAATGGAATACGCATCGACTCATCTAATTTTGATCCTCTTCGTTTCTGGCGCAATGGTGCGCATATAGGATCGCTCAACTGGCAAGTCTATGATCGCGGTATGCAGATCAACGAAGCGATGTTTGTTGGAACGCAAGGATGGGTCGTGAAGCCGTCATATCTCATAGGAGAGGTCAGAAACGAGAATAAATTGGTTAGGTTGGAGATGGAAATAGCTGGGATTAGTTCGTGTCAGTCATCCTCTCCTTCTAGTGATTGACAATGATCGACATTGACTGACATCTGATAGTGGCCCCTCCAAATGGAAAGAAAGGGAAGCCATTTTCAGTTCACCTCAGAGCAAAGTTATTTCACTCGAACGGTGATATGGAATGGCGCACTCGGAAGGTCAAGGTAGTTGATGATCCCAACGTTGGTAGTGATGTCGTATGGAACGAGCAGGTTAGCTGGGAAGTCGAGTCAGATGAGCTCGCTTTCATATCGTAAGTGTGAATCAATGTTCTGCTGCAAAGTATTGATTCCCATTACTTCCTACGTACTACGTAGGTTAACGGTGGTAGAGGATGAATTCGGACCGGATGAAAAACTGGCTACCTTTTGCGCTCGCGTTGACTATCTACAGCATGGCTGGAAGCTGATTCGTATGCTCAATTTACGAGGCAAAGACTCCGGGGCTGTGCTATTGGCGAGGTTTGTCGTTGATACCGTGTAAGTTATACACAAGGACCAGGATATGATATCGTACACCATATATATACAGCCTACAGGCTATACGAACGATACTCCGCAGCTCTCAAGGCTCTGGTTTAACAGCGTCTATGGAGGAATACTATCTCAATGAGCATAATCGTGTGGCAGCGGCGCAGGATTTCATCTGAGGTCCGTCAAATTGCCGCCTGCCGCCCTCTCGATACCAGTCAACATTTTTTCAATTTTGGCCTCCGTCTTGTCACTTCCGCGCCCGCGCCCTCTCCGTGATGGTCCAGCCTTATCTGCTTCCTCATCATCGACGTCCACGTCCGTTCTATCGCCAACCATAACCTCTGCGACAAACTTACCTATAGCCTTCTCACCGACTTCGCAGTGCGCTCTAGAACCCCACTGCCATTGGTATGCAACGCCTTCCTCAACATCTTGGGCGACCTGCGTGGCAAGACGGCTGCGCTTGTTGCCTCTCCCCTTCCCGGCCTTTCCGTCTCCGATTTGCTCTCTGTCAATGTAGTTCTGTCGCATCAATGTCGCAAGGTACTGATCAACTGCGAGCGTTTTGTGGGTGGAAAGAGCGCTGAATGCGATCTCTCCCCCAGTAGGTAATCGAAGACGCTTCAAATTAATCCGCAGATCCACTGGATCAGGTTGTGTGAGTGTCGACCTTGACGTCGTTAGGAAAACCTACCATCAGAAATGATACGGCCGTTCACCAGAATGAGCGCCAGTACAACATATAGAACCCCGATAGGCCCTGGTTGCTCGCCTTTGCTCCACGATATGATGCTTCCGTAGAACCGAGGTGCATAACCACCCTCGGAGAAATCATCGTCCTCGTCATCTGAGGGTGCCCCTTTACCTTCTTCCTCTAATATCTGCTCATCTTCCTGTGCAGCAATCGCGATTAGCTGAGGATCGAGCTTGGAACGCAATATATATGTCTTAGATCCCGATGTAGTTGCTAGCGTTCAAACTTTCATGTTTGAATTCATGATGTGATGAACAAATTAAAGGCACCTTTCTTGCGCATGCCTGTAGCTGTCCGTACTTCGTCGTCTGCATCATCAGCATCTTGATTAACATTCGCACGCGTTGGTAGTTCTACTAGTTCCATTCCAAACGTCTTATTCAATATCTGGTTAGCCTGAGCATAAACCTGATTGAATAAGCGTGTATTTGAGTTGAGAACTGATAAACATTAAGCATCGCTACCACGTTTATGAGGAGTAAAACAGTGTCACCTTTTTTCATTATTTCGTCGCGGCGCAAGGAACTGCGTCGCTGCTCAGAAAAGAGCGCAAGACGGACGAGGTCCGCGGCTTTTCGAAGTACTTCCTGCAACAAGCATGGTTATGACTGACGCAACGTGAGTCTGAATGAAAACATACCACTTCGGCGTTCCCAGTGAAGATGCTTTCATCCACGTTCGTGTCAGCGTCTTCCTCTTGTTCATCTTCCGCATCCTGTGTTAATGGAACCTGGCTGGGACCGGGATTGGCCTGTCGCCTGGTAGAATATTTCTGCGAACGCGTAGGAGCACGCACCATAGTGGGCGTGTCACATAGAGCGTCAACGGCCTCTTGATCTCTTACCACCACCTTCCCCTTTCGCTCAACCCGCTTTGCGTACCCAGAAAGAGATACCTCCACACCCAAACCCCCGCTCTAGCATGGCTGCGAGCAAGCCCCGATGGCACTCTCCCACCATGGGGAGGGAGAGACCCCTCCCCCCTGATAAATTCTGCTCTCATGGCACCCCAGCCAGGCAGAGCTTTAACCCCCCACTGCCCAGGATTGAGACAGCTCAATCACCTCCCATAGCCCCATACAAGCCCATAAACTTATGGAGCTTGCCTCACCTAGACCAAGTGCTGTCCACATCCCTCAGCACTAGACACATTAGAGACATAGCTTGCTACAGAGCACCTGCCCTCTGGGAGGCCTTGCAAGAACAAGGCTCCCTGTATAAATATGAATATCTAAACAAAGTGTGCTTGCATGCTCTCCCCACCTACAAACCCCTCCCC
>JNHY02000095.1:0-52389 GCA_001691755.2 Amanita polypyramis BW_CC | reverse complement strand
CTGGTTGTAGGGTGTGAGCAATGTATTATTTGGATGTCATTTCCAACTTCCTCATAAGTATAGCTGTAGTCTAGCATTTTGCTGATGTAGACAGCTGTGCAGTGTTTGGAATGCAGGAAGTCAAGGAAGTTCCCATTGCATGGGGCTCCTCCTTGCCATTGTCCTAGTGGGAAGTGCAGATCCTCTGTGGGGATGCATCTTATGTGGTCTTTGTATGCTACCTCTTGGAAGAGGTAGATGTCATGTATGTGTTGGGCAAGCATGGTCTCCATGAGGGACCAGTTGTGGTGGGCATTGAGGGAGTAGATCCCTACATGATGGGATGTCTGGGCTCTGGAGTGAGCTGTGGGAGTGTGGGGCAAGGGGGATGAGCCCCTTCCTCCTCAGTGCGGGGGGGTTTAAGGGCTGGGGGTGCGTAGGCGAAGGGTTGACTCTCTGGGGGTTCACTTGGGTGAGTTGAGCAAAAGAGGAAGGTGGTGGTAAGAGGTCAAGAGCCGATGCCCAAGCATGTCACACATGTCCTTTGATGCTTGACCTGCAACTACCAGCCTGCCTTTCTCAGCCCGATTTTGGCAGAACGAATGCACATCCGTCCGAGGAGGAGGAACTTCAAGCACGACAGTTTCTTCCATGTGCAGAGAATACATTGCAGGATTTGCAAAGTCGCATCGAGGAACTGCTCACTCAGATCGATCGATGCAAGGTAGCTATCGCGCCTCACAAACGTTTGCCGGAAGACGTCCTACGCCGTATATTCATACTTTCCTGCGATGAAACCGTCGAGTTTCCTATCGATCCGTCCCTAATAGGTTCTGGGATGGTGCTTCAGCTATGTCGCGTGTGTTCTGCGTGGCGAAAGATAGCCCTTAAAACCTCGTCTTTGTGGTGTTCAATCAAAATACTTGCTGACTACTCGTGGTCACCGGGCAGTACTAAAAAGGACGGGGCCATCATATCTTGGCTGGCTCGCGCTTGTGGTCGGCCTATATCCATGGAGCTAACGTCCCCGTATATGTGTACCAGTCTCATGTTCAACCATAGCCACCGCAGTTCGTTACCCTGGGGACTTATATCGCGGCTTCTCGATTCTTACGAATTTCGTGAACTTGTATTCTCTATGCCTGTTAGTGACTTAGAATGCGCTGTATCGTTGATTCCCGAATGCCAGCTGCACGTCCTCGAGAGGTTGGCTTTATTCCGCGTCAATGGATGGGAGAATCCGGGACGGACATACAATCTGTTTTCCGACCTCTCAAATCCTTTTCTCCCGAATATCACCTATCTAACGATTGGCCAGCCTTGGGGGATACAGCACCTGCAATCTATCTTTCCCTGGGAACAATTGCAGAGACTTGAGCTGACAGATGGTCTCGCGGCTGAGACCTGCATAGCACTGTTACAGCAGTGCAGTTCGCTGGAGTATTGTGCCGTTGTCCTGGGTCCACGAAGTAATTGGCAAGCTTCAGCCTCGGGTTTAACAGTACAATCCGAGTGTGTCACGTTGGTAAAATTGCGGGAAGTTTGCCTGAAGATCAATGATATCAATGACATGGAGACATTTATGGACCGACTCGTGCTTCCTGGTTTGGCGTTGTTAACAACTGAGACGGGTCGCCCTGACACTGACTGGAGTCTCGATCCAATTATACAATTTTTGCGAAAATCACCAAAGGCAATTCACATGCACTTTCCAAGCACCTCGTCTTCTACATATAAACTTAGCGACTTGCCCATCCCCCGTTCGAGAATCGTCCAGCATACGAAGAGTGCCACGTTTATGGGATACGTTATACCGGCGGACTCGAGCCGCGCCTCAGGTAGTTGAATAGCATAGGATTGCAGGAATGCTGCGGCGCCATAAGATACGTCTAAAAGCTCTTTTTTACAAACATGTAATCAAATCAGTGAAGACGGGGTGAACCCGCTGTAATGAGCTGTCCTACAACGCCATATAGACTGAAGAGAAACTAGTCATTGAGATGTGAAAATCGTAACCGAAGAGAGACGTAAACGATAAATTTTGACATAACGGTAATCCTGTCCCAAGTGTCTAAAAGCTCGATATGCAACAGCGAGAGGTGAAGAAAGCAGCAATTAATTTAGGTAGTATCGCACTCGTCATACTAGATCTGGTCAGCCGCGTGGAATTCATGGGACGTTCAATGACTCGCACCCAGTCAGTGCCAGCCGCCATGTCCAGCGCCACTGCCAGCCACCTCGCCAAAATGCATAAAGAGGGAGCCCCGGGCCGTCAAAACCTCAAACGCCTTTCGTTCATCGCAACCTAACTCGAGCTAATTCTTCTACTCTCATAAGTCACCATCAGTCGCAATGTCAGCGTCTCGCTTAGCGTTATCTCTCTTCATCTACGCCCAACTGTTACCTCTCCTCTTCGTCTTCCATATACTCTGGCTGTGCGCAACCGCATTATGGTCTGGGTCGCCTATGGCTGTGATCCTTCGAGACGCTGTCTCGATACAAGATGACATTTGTCTACCGCATCCACCTGGTGCGTTTTCCTATTTATGTACCTCTGTACCAACGTCCCTTTTAACGTATTCATATTTAGGATTCTATGATGTTTTTTCTACATTTTCAGAGGACCCCCAAGATCACGATACTTCTTTCAATGAGAGCTTCTTCGACAGCGACTCAGACACCTCGATTTCAACGGTCGAAGACTCTATCTTGTCAACCACCGCCCATGACATCACTTTTACTATACCGCAGATAATGGTCTCGGATACAAGTACCGATCAACTCCTTGCAACCGGATCGCTCTATGACTTGGTGATATTTGATGCTGACGCACCGCTCGGAGATCCCTTGCCACCGTTATCACCAAAGGCTTTCTACATCGACACCGCGATGAAGGAAACTGAGTTTACTGTTTTGGGCTCGCCCTCTGATAAAGTCTACGTTGTGGACGCCTACGAATCTTCCTCTGACTCTATATTCAGCGTTGATATATGTGATCAGCATCTTGACCTTACAGAACCTTCATTGCAAGTGGCCTCTCCGCTGCCGCCTCCAGCAACCCTCCACTCTGAGGGACCTCAAGAACTGGACTTCACTGAAGAAGAGTTGCTGACACTAGAGTCCCTATCGATCCGATTCCCCCCTCCGCTGCCTTCGTCAACATCTATCCAAGACATTGTAATGCCTCGAGTTCTCGATGACACACCTATTTTCTCCCGGTACAACATCGACGACAAGGTTATCCTTCCCGTTCGGAAGCTACCGTCCTCTCCTCCCCGGGTTCGGCGCAACTCTGCTTCTTTCTCCTTCTCCGAAGAAGTTAATTCAGTATTCAATAAGGTCTCTACTACTTGGACAAAAACAAAAGAAGAGCTTAAGCGACAGCGAAAATATTCTTCTTCTATGTCATGGAGGCTTTCTGTGATCGGCAATTTCAGTCTTTTCAAAGTCGAGCAAGTCAAGTCAACAATTCCCCTATACGACCCTTATGACTCCTGGCCTTACGTCCGCTCTGCAGTTGACCACAAGGATATTGAGGCTGCTCTGTTTGGGGGGGAAGACGATTCTTTTGAAAGCATGGTCAAGTCAGCGCTCGACTATTTTAAGTTCTGATCATATTTTGCGAATTTCTAGTGTCTTTCAACGAGAAATTTCCTTACATATAACATACCCTTTTCTTATTTTGTATTTATTTTGGATCTCCGTGAATTTAAATTATTTATGGTAAATGCCTGAGTTGGTTTATCGCGGCCTCGAGTCCCAACCAGAAACGTGGCAGGTATTCCTACGGTTAATTTGAAAGATGAAGGGGGTAAATTCCCACCGCCATGCAAGGTTCATTGACATGTGCGTCGCAAGACCTAGCCAGCCTCGAGTAGAGAGCTGTGCCGACATTAGGGGGAGCAGTGATTATATTACCATTGGTCTACATTTTTGCTTACGGCAAGCATTAAATTACTATAGACAATAATGTAAAACTTATGCACGTTGATGCTGTGTATCGAGTGTTGCGTTGATTAATGATGTTACAATTCCATGTCGTCTTCCGGTTCGCCAGTAACTCCATCCTCGTTCCATATGTCTAAAAACTAGAGACGGGTCGGGTAGGACGTCACGACATGAACCAAACGGACTTACTCTGATCCTTTGTGTATCTGCATCTAACGTTGTCAGTATGGGTGCTGTTGCATAGGGTAATCGTTCCCAGGATATGGGGTTTTCGTGCCGCTTCGTGGCGGGCTTGTCGCCAATGGCGCTTTTCTTGCCTACTACAAATTTGTTACATTTACTGGAAGAGGGGTCAGTAAAAGATTCATGTTATCAGCGAGACTTACTCTTCAGACAGGGAGTATAGAGTCTTCAAGTGGGCTTTGAGAAGCATAACCATGCTAATAATCAGGGAGGTCCTCATCAGAGGTATCTTACTTTCATCCAACGTTGTTGGAGCATGGGGCGGGTCATTCTGAGAATTTGAACTTGTTTTCGTCGGACTTCGTAGCTGAGCCAGTAGGTGCGATGGAGATATCAACTCTAACACTTGCATGCCCGTCGTCGACAGGATAGCCGTCAGGTGCTTGATTATAGTCAAAACTTCCTCCTGTGTCTTATATTCGAGTGTTGCAAAGTTCTCGGCCATATAGCGTATGAAGTCAACGTCATCCTGTTCGATCTAAATAGACGCATCAACTAGTCATAAAGAAACGCACCTGCGAAGACTGATGGCTAGGATTTTCCTGGAACACTTTAACCAGAGACTTCAGAAAGTCCTGTCTTGAGGGCCGCTTCTCACGGACGAGTGAATACCATCGCTGCAGCATGGCAATAGGGATAGGTTGTATGCGGAATCCTAAATTACATCAGGATATGCCATTTCGATTAAAAGAGAACATTACCTCGCACGCCATTAGGACATATTTTCTTTTGGTAATCAAATGACGTCCTTGCGCTGACGGTATACCGCGCATTCAGGAGAGATGCATGCTTGCCATGAAGGACGGCATGTAAAGCGCTAGCCCTATTGCTAATGGTGGGAATGGGACTTGTCTCGAGCGCAACGATGACAGGGAAGGACTATGTCGGGATGTTATAAGTTTGGCTATCATCAAGGTCAAGAAGCTTACCTGCAAAGGATGAGCCAAGCCTTGGTTGATCGTGAACGTAAGGATGTCGATGGCAGCGGCTTGAACTTGGACGTGCTTGGAGAGTGCCGCATCCAAAATAGGATTCAAGTATCGCTGTACGACTGCTGAACTGACACTGACACTGTCAGTTTGAACTATGTGGTTAGAGAACCTTCATACCCAGATTCGGCAAAACCGTCCGTGTTTCCGACAAGCTCTTCCATGTTGACTTCTGTTACTTTGTCCTTGTTTTTGGCGTTCTCTATTATCGGGGTCAACAAGACCGAAAAAATGCACTTTACTGCAATACCTTTTTCAGTCGTTGAATGCTTCTTTGCTTCCGACATCAGAAAGTCTTGTATAATTTTGAGCAATCGACCATGTCCCTCCTGATCTGGAGAGGTAAAAATGGAATCCATGATACAAGAGGAACGGTCATAGGTCATTAGAGTAGGTTGTGCTCGGAATAAGAAGCCTGACCAGAGACATTAGAAGAAACAGCAGAAAACACAAAGGTGGAAACGAACCCAAACACTGTAGTATACGAGCTTGTAAAGATATACTATCATATGTTTCATATAGTTGGATAAGGCTATTGTATGTGTGTTCCACGATGGAACCCTGTCAACGATCATCAAGGGCTGGTTTGGGGCAAAAATAGAACCACGCCGTACTCGTGATATATTGTCAATCTCGGGAGCGAAGGCTGGAAATAGCTCGACATCAATAGAGACAATATTTATTTCATCCGTGAGAACTCACATTCAGTTTCGCTCCGAATACGATCAAAGTCGCAATGTTCTACAAGTAAAGCTGCGATTAAGATGACCAATAATAGAGCACGGATGCCGTTTGGTTCCATGGTTTGGGACTTAGGCCGCCGAATAGCCTGTTGTATGCGACCTTTAGACACGGATCTTAGATTTCAATTCGAGAATATAAGGAGTGCAAGTACAGACCATTGCAGGACTTCATCAGGTTCACGAGTCGAACAAAATCTTGCGTAAGATGTTGCACAACAATACACGTGCATGCTACGGCCTCTTGCAGTACCTTCGGCAACCGTCAAACCTAGACAATCAGAGTAATGGTTGCATGGCTTACATGTGTGCTGCCGCTAGAGGGCTTCAATATCATGGGCTGCAATGAGGCTTGAAGCTCATGACCAAATTTGGCCGCCGTCTTGGGCATGTGCGGAATGGAAACACGGAAAATCTTCAGCAGATAATCACAAGTTGCCAGTTCTTCTGGCTAGGACGCGCATGTTAGTCATTCAGATCACCAGAATATCGTAACTTACTGTGTTAGCAGTCTTCAAGTAGGGGAGTAAGGTCGAAGCATTTGAACCAGATAAAATTGAAGGATAAGCAGAACTGAAGAGGTAGATGGTCCTGATGCAGTTCACCACGGTCTTTCATGTATGGTCAACAAACAATTCGGTGACACAAACCTGAACGTACAAATCCTGGAAGATCTGACGCGTCGACTAGTCCATCGATTAATGTCTCACAGATTTCCGTGTATCGTGCGTGTAAGGCAACGGCATCGTTGCCCTCCTTTTCGACCATAATTTTATGCAAGATGGTCTCCAAAGGTGATTGACGGTCCTTGAAATTGGCAGCAGTTCCCATGATCACGACTACCTTACTCTGTAATTGACTCTTGTCTTGCGAAGCATCGCCGAGAGCTGAAGCCCGTGTTTTTGCCGAGCCTTGCGCGCCCGTAGTATTACCAATAGGGAACCACAATTCCTCGATTGTCCTCATTGCTAGCTCTTTCACTGTGTCATCCTCATCTAGCATGCGAAGTACGAGCCGCGTAGCAATATCAATGTGCCGCTGATTATCCTCTGTAACATGATAGAACGGCTTGAGAAGCTTGATGACGCGTTTGCGGACGCTCAGCCCAGTGTCCTGAACCCGATCAGACAGGACATGGTGTGGGAAAGGGTTACTTACGGCAATACGGTCTGCAATCTTGCTATAGTAATCACCTGCCACTTCAGGCGAATCGACCATGTACTTGCCAATCAGCTCAACCGCTGCATCACGGACTGCAGGTGAGCTGTCAATCAAATGACTCTCAATCGCACGGCGGACATTAGCCTGGTCAGAGGTTAGTCGTAGGGCAACATGTTTGTCATGGGCTCACCGTCGACAAAATGGTTGCATCGCTAGTAACGATTTGACCGAGGGCACGGAGAGCCTTGGTGCGCATGAAGATAGCTGGTGCATCGAGCGCCAGCAGAATGATACCGAGAATAGGCTGGAATGAACTCTTCAAGATGGAATTCGTGCCAATCTCCTCTGCTAGTCGGTCAACACGTGATATTTCTTCCTGTGAGCTATGGGGAAGGGTTGTGGGAACAATCTTTGTTCAGAATCGTGTGAAGACTAACCCAATGTCAAAGATGTCTGTTCCAGAGTCCTTCCAAACTTCTCTAAGCGCAGCTTTAAGTTTGTTCCCAAGCTCAATCAACTTGCCTCGATCTTTCAGGTTCAGATCCTCGTCGTGATCTGGGTCTGTGATCCAACTATTAACTTGTCGCAAAGCAGATGCTAGTTCCTGGCCAAACGTTGCAGCCGTCAGCTCCTTTGCACTCTACCAATGTCCATCAGGCCATTTGTGATCATGGTAACGATCGCTCTCACATCATATGCTTGATCTTCGGATGACCGTTTACAAAGATGGCTAGAGAGCTCCTTGTGAGAAGCCAAAAGCTTATCAAAAGCTCTAATATCAACATTGGCAACGATCTGCACGAGTCAATTCCATTTTGGCGAGCTTCAAATCTCGAAGCGTACCTCGTCCAGCGGCTTCAATGCCACGCCCTTACTTTTCTCACGTCCCTCGTCTACAGATGAAGAATGATGCTGCTGAACTTTAAGCATGCTTGAACGTATCCTAGCGGCAACCATGCCCAAATGATCAAGTGCAATTGCTTTAGCTGCATTGGAACTCTCAGACTGTTGACTGTTAGACATCTTGATATCATCCAGGGATGCGACCTGTCATAACTTAATTACCCTGCATTGCGGAATATGAAATGAGGAACTCGCCATATACTTGCATGCAATGCTCAAAAGTAAGCTCGCGGCTGGCCACTCGGGCCAATACAACACGACAAGAAGGTCAGAAATAAGGTTATCGAAGATTGTCCTGTACTCGGCCTCGTTTGTGTTTTTCACCGCTTTGCTTTTTCCCGATCTCTGGGTCAAGAATAGCACAATCGTCTTCGCAGCTTTAGTTGCACTCTCCAACCCAGAGGTATACAATCTAATCTCCTGTGTTAATTGTCAACGACTGTTCCACTTTATAAAGGCGCTAGAAGTGATTTACCTCTTGGTCATGTTCGTCCAAAAAATTCTCTTCCTGCTGTACTTTCCGACCTTGTGACTGACTCTCTGAGAAGCTCTCCTGTCGACGGAGTGCAACAGCTTGTTGCCTGGCTTTCTCAATTCTGCGCGCTTCAAAGTATACATCATGGGCTGATGTTTGAACCAACTGCAATAGAAGAGCCGACACCGTCCTTATGGAGCGCCCGTCTCGTAACCTGTCCCTTACGATTAGACTATTAAAGCGACAAGAAGGGAAGAAGCTCACCGGAATTGACCTGCTTTCTGTTTCGTGTCCGATAACTTTATTAACGAGTTTAGTATCTCCTCAATAATCCAAGACCGCTGATCTTCATGGTTTGCAAAAATCTTCCGTGAGCTAGTAAGAGATCGATCCCTACAACCACGTTCCAGTTGCGAGCTCACCGTTCTAATCAGCGAAAGTGCATCAAGTCTCAACCCTCTCATCGCGCTCTTTCCGAACGTCCTAATAACAACATTATCCTTCTCCCCTTTATCTCGCTTCCTTCCTTTTTCCTTCTCAAATTCTCCATCGACATAAGTTCCACCGTCCCCGGATTCAACGACGAAGAAAGGTCCAATAGCAATATACACAGCTTGAATAATAATTGTATCCGACATCGTAATACTCTCTGTATTGATAAGGTTGTTGACACGGGGCAAAACGGACGATAGCGCCTGGAATGTTTCACTAATATGGCGCCTGTAACCTTGGGAGTGGCCAGAAGAGCCTTTAACTATTTGGTACAAAGATGGTGCCAAGTTCGTGAGTATGGACGAAGATGCTTCGACGAATGGGTATATAATCTTGGTTAATTGATTCTTGATTGTACCGAGGCACGCCGTAATCAGTTCTTCTGCGTAAAGCTACATCGATGCTCAGTACTTAGCAGATCGGTGGCAAACACGTTTCCTCACCTGCTTTGGTAGCCGATCACTCGCCAACAGCGCAATACAACAATCGGCAGCGAGTACACTGTCCCTAGCCAATTCCAATGTCCTTGTCAACTGTTCATAATCTGCCTCCTGCATCTCATGATCCCGTTCTCTTTCTCGACTGTCGACCTCATTCACATCAGCTGCGACTGCGTCCCCGTCATCTTTAGGTGTCTGAGACTTGGATCGCTCAGTTCTTTTTGGGGCCTTCTTTTTCTTCGGCGAAGCTGTCCCTTCTCTGACACCACCCACAGCTCCACCATGATACGCAGCCGTCAAAAATGGGTCCAGATCTTCCCCAGCTTTCACAGACCTCTCAAGCATCTTCAGCAACCTCGACAACACCTGAGTCTCAATTTCCCTCATACGACCCCTACTTCTCGGCGTGTTCAATGCACGACTTCCCGGTACGTTCCCTGCCGTGGTCTTGCTCATGTCACGCTTGGTAGGACGCGCCACGTGTCCAATGTTATTTGTCAACTTGCGAATTACGTTTGCCACCAGGAGAGGACGAGAACAATCAGTGCCAAAGCGTGAAAAGAACTCCCCCGGAAGATCTGCAGCGTCGGAGATGTCAACAGGCAAAGTATCTTCCGCTTCGAATATATCCTCAACCAAAGACACAAGTTTCTCCAAAGGAGCTAACGTATTCCTTCAGAACTGAGGGGATGATTCGAAAGAACAAAGACTTACCCCTCTCATCCCTATCCCCGGTCCGCCTAGATGTCGACTTAGCAGCACTCCCATAATTGTCTCTGTGCAACGTCGGACTTTCGTCCTCTGAGCCATATCCGCCAAAGTCGGGCGTACCGTCCAATTTCAGATGTCGTTCTTTCGTGGGACTGCCTTTTCTTGAAGAAGGTGTCAAGTATGAAGGCAAGGGAGGAACAGAAACATATGCTAACAAGAGCTTTTTGCGAGCGGAGGACGATGGCGTACTAGGCGATCGATGAGTCGGTGTAACCAGAGTATCCTCGCTCTTGTGGGACTTGGAAGGCGTTCTCGGTGGCAGAATAGACTGTTTGAGAGGGGAGGCCTGTCCGAATGTCTTCTTAGCTGTAATTGGACGAGGTGTCTCGGCATTCTGTGATTTGAGTACTTGTATACGCTTAATAGACGGCGAATCAACCTCCACCGACGCCTTTCGCTTGCGAGGTGTAACAGCCATGGGGCTGTTGTTAGTGCTGGATGTCAATCTTAGCGGATCCGGACTTGACTGTGGTAGAGAGGAATGAACCGCGATAGGCTGGATGATAATGTCATTCTCAGTCAGCTCCTTGATTTGCCGGGTCTTCTGCGACAAAAAGTTATTAAAGTAATTAGACGACTCTTCTGGTTCGAACAACTTGGGAAGTTGCTGCTGCGGCGAGGGGTGAAGGGAGTGATGAGATGTTGTAGAAGGCATAGGCATTGGAGATTGCTGGGCCTGAGCGCGTCTTTGTGGTAGGGGGCGCACGACTGTTTGTTGTGATGCAAGCCTCCGAGTATGCTGTGGTTGTACATCCCGAGACTGTTGGGGAGGTTCCGGTACACCAAGGGCAAATGCAAGAGACGACGACGACGACGACGCTAGAGGAGGGGGCGGGGCTGTAGGATAAGCTKGCACAGTGTGCTGAATGACGGACTGTACAAAAGGCGTTGGACGATAGTTTGACGAAACCGGACGATGAGACCATGGGAGTGGTGCATTGTATGCCGTCCCCTGGCCTGGGTAGGGACTAGCCCTTCATCAACAGGTAGATGTATGCGCTTTCAACGAAAACATACGATGAATAATGATCCCCCAACAGTCTTACAGCTTCGTTTCTGGTGTTTTCCCAAACTCCTCCACTGGGAGGAACCTGTGGTGCGGAGATACACGACAGTTCATGAGCGTATTCTGTATAGGGTGGAGGATTTTGTCCCCGAGCATAAGGAACTGTACGTTGCGCAGAGTAATAGCTTTGTTGCATAAATGTCGGCGGTGCGGCCGTAAAAGTCATATTGCTAATATGCCTTGCAACTGTCCAAAAGTAAGCTTAGGAATCCGTACAGGATCTTTTCTGCATACCATGAGCAGTAGGGGTTGCTGACGCAGGTGGATAGACAGCCAGTAGTCCCTGAGCATCTTGCACTGCAGCTATAGCCGTAGATGAGCCGTGGTGGCGATCTGGGGAACCCTGCTGTTGCGGCTGCTGATAATAATAATACGTCGGATTAGCCTGCTGCTGATGCCTGTACCAGCCTTGTCCATTGTCCATGGCAGCGAGAAAAAGAAGAAAAACAGTACAGAATGAACAGTTGAGGAGCTGTCCCCTATGGATCCGCGCGCAGACCTCGGGAGTCACTATGTCACGTTATGTGACAGAATGAGTCACAGTGCGTGACAGATGGGAGGCAAGACATGGCCGAAAAAATTTCACTCACGCTGGTCCCATTTCTGATGCAGAGTTTGTCCGCGGACGCATACAACGTCTCCAGGAGAATCCGGCTCAAAATCCCATAAAATATGCTCAAAACGTCGTCCCCTTCGCCGTTGAAAAACCTCGCAAGGTTTCAGAGACGGGGACTCACACCGGATCATGACAAGCTGCATAGACATCAGAAGCGAAAAGCCCCTCCACATGATGACGATCACAGTCGCAAAAAATCACTCGCAAAAGTTAACGGGGTGTCACACGAATCGCACGGTCTGGTTAATGGCCGGAAGCACAAAAAAGCGCGACATTTGCATGGAGACGCTGAACCAAATGGTTTGGTTAATGGAGCGGGACCCAGCTCACCTGTTGGCATAAAATTTAATGCATTGCAGGAGCAGCGGAAACAACTGCCTATCGCGAAAGGTGCGGCAAACGCTGTGGTGCATTAAAATTTCTAATCCATGAACGGAACAGGTAGAGAGGCTCTCATCGAGGAAATTCGGAAAAACGAAGTGACTGTCCTCATCGGAGAGACGGGGTCTGGGAAAACGACCCGTGAGTTTTTATCTGTGCACGGTTGTTTTACCTCTGCTCAAGTCTATCGTAGAAGTGCCTCAATATCTCCTCGAGTCCGGTATATCAGGGACGGGTACTATCGCGGTGACACAACCCCGCCGCGTGGCCGCGACGTCCCTCGCCTCCCGTGTTGCGCAAGAGCAAAACAGCTTGCCCGTTGGCAAACTGGTCGGTTACTCTGTGCGCTTCGACGAAAAATACAGCCCCGACACGCGGATCAAATACATGACAGATGGTATGATCGTGCAAGAACTATTGTCCGATCCTCTGTTGAGCCGATACAGCGTGGTAATTGTGGATGAAGCGCATGAGAGGACGTTGAGGACGGATTTGTTGTTAGCTAATTTGAAAACGATATTGAAAAAGAGGAGGAGAGGTGTACAAGACAGCAAGGGAAAAGGGAAAGGAAAGGATCAGAGAGGTAATAAATCGAAGAAGTGCTCATACTGTAAGAAAAGGGGCCACGTAAAAGAGGAATGCCGATGTACAAGACAGCAAGGGAAAAGGGAAAGGAAAGGAAGAGGGACCTGGACCTTTGAAGATCGTCGTGATGAGCGCCACATTGGATGCTGAAAAATTCAGCAAGTTCTTCCACAAGTACGTGCCTCACGAAGCAAGCCTTGCCAAACTATCGTCTGACGCTACGTCGAAATGAAAGCGCCAAAATTCTGTATGTTAAAGGACGCCAACATCCTGTCAAAATATACCATTGCGCAGAGGGACAACCGGACTATGTCGACGCAGCTATGAGGACGTTTTTCCAGATCCACACTGATCAACCCCCAGGAGACGTTTTAATATTCCTACCAGGCAAGTAACTCCTTTTTTGTCTTCGCGAATTAATATTCTTGGCGCAGGTCAAGAGGACATCGAGTCACTCGAAAAATCGATTCAACTATTTGCCAACCGTCTTCCCCGAGACAGAATGCAAGTTCTGATAACGCCCATGTTCGCAGCCCAAGCACCAGGGACAAATGCTAAAGTATTCGCCACTACGCCACTGGAGACACGAAAATGTATACTGGCCACTAACATTGCCGAAACCTCTATCACTATCCCTGGCGTAAAGTATGTAATTGATACTGGGAAATGTAAGGAGAAGCGATATCTCGCACGCGATACTGGCGGTGGTGCGTTTTTTCCCCACTTCACCTCTCCGTCAGACCAACATATGCATATGTCCAGGCTTCGATACTCTTTTAACAAGGGACATAACTAAATCCTCTGCTATGCAGCGCGCAGGGCGTGCAGGGCGTGAAGGTCCCGGGTATTGCTTCCGACTCTACACCGAGGGGTCCTTTAACAAGATGCCTGTATCTGCTGAACCTGAGATCATGCGCGTCAGCTTGACATCTAGTATCCTCAAGCTCAAGTGTCTGGACCAGAATCTAGAAGATCTTGATTTGATGGACAAGCCGGATCGTGATTCAAGTGCGTGCTCGTTCTTTTATCCCACTCGGAAGGCACGAAAATCGGTGACTGACATTTTTGTTAGTAATCTCGGCTTTGAAGACTCTATGGCTCCTGTCTGCGCTAGACAATTCGAAGCGCCTAACGAAAATGGGCCGTCAAATGGCTTTATTCCCCCTTGAACCATCACATGCCCGTTCCATCCTTGCGTCACACGAATATGGTTGCACGCCCCAAATCTTGTCGATAATCTCCGTGTTATCCGCGTCATCAAAGCTCTTCGTCGATGTGTCAGAGCAAAGAGAAAATGCGGCAGAAGCAAGAAGAGCGTTTGTTAGCACCAGAGGGGACCACTTATCAATATTGAATGTCGTGAGGGCGTATGAGGACGTGTGTCGTAGTCAAGGACAGGTGGAGGCAGTAGGTGAGAGAAATGGAGAGGAGGGGATAGAAGGTGAGGATGGATACATGAAGAAGAAGAAAGGGAAGGGGAAGGCCGAGAGAAGAAAATGGTGCCAGAAGTATTGGGTGAATGAACGGACGTTGATCGAAGCGAGGGACATTCGAAAGCAACTAGAAGGTGTTTGCGAACGGCTTGGGTGGACGGAAGTCTTGCGCGATACAGGGGGTAGCGGAGAGAAAGAAGAAGAAAGCATACTGTTGTCATTGGGCTGCGGACTTGTCCAGAACTCTGCATTCCTGCAGCCTAATGGGAGTTACAAACAAACCATGGGACGCTCAATTGTCAAGATTCATCCGGGGTCTGTATTGGCTGAGAAGAAGGTTCCCGCGATTGTTTTTGATGAGTTGGTGAGTGATCAGTTTCAGACCCGCCAAAACGATGGAGATGACTTTTTTTTTTTATATAGGTTTATACCAATCAGATATACGCTCGAGGAGTGTCTGCTATACCCCGTAGTTTTTTTGCGACGTATAGTGCGCTGAACCAGCGGGAGGCGTAGTTGTAGACTTGTAGTTGGTTATTTTTGTCTGTCTCAACGTCAGGCGAGCCCATAATGTCTGTTTCTTTGCTCGTCGTCAATCCGAATTCTTCTCAATCCGTAACGGATGGTCTAGAGTCCAACTTATGTCCTCACACCCCGCCAGGTGTCGTCTTAAACTTTTACACTGGCCCAAAAGAATCGCCGCTGTCTATCAATAACATCACTCAAGAAGTCTTATCTGCCTCCATCTGCATTGTGGACCTCAAATCCAAAGGACTGCTGGATCAATACGATGGATTCTTGATTTGCTGCTGTACGTCGTTATAAAATAAATAAATAAAAAATAAAGAGCTGCCACATGCATATATGATCGCTGTTACGAACGCTGATGACGACCCCGATGAACAGTCTCAGATCATCCGCTGGTACACATGCTACGCGAGCTGATCTCTAAACCTACCATCGGAATTCTCGAAGCTGCAATCACGCGGTCCCTCCTCATCGGCAAACGGTTTGGGATCCTCACCACCGGATCAGGATACATGTACGAACGGTACAACGAGATCCAGTCGTTCATGGGCGCCAAGTCTGAGCGGTTCGCGGGGTACGTACCTACCGGGCTGGGAGTCGTTGAGTTAAGGGAGGGTGATCTCAGCCATGTAAGGAGGGAAATGAAGAGATATAGTAGCAGGTGTGCGAAAGAGGGAGCGGATGTGATTATTCTCGGTTGTGCTGGTACGCCCGTCTCCTGCCGTTGGTAAGCTAATGGTGATTGATGTATATGTTTAGGTATGGCTGGGATGGAGAAGGTGGTGCAGGACGGCGTTGTTGCCGCTGGTTTGAAGCCTGTTAAGGTAGTGGATGGAGCTAGAGCAGGTGTAGAGTTACTTGCAGGGCTAGTCAGGCTGTCGTGGTCTGAATCTGACGCGGACGCGTAACAAGGATTGACGGGAACTTGATTCGTCTTTCTTGACATTATATGTTGTCGTTGTGTCCCCAGGTCGGCTTCTCGATGTTAAGTTTTTTATTCTTATTATAGACTCAGTCGAGATGGACCCACCCTCTCGGTAGTTACTCAAGCCATGTATTCTATAGAATACAAATAGCGCCTGCGGTGTAATACACCATTTTCTATGCAGGAAAGCCAGACGCTCCCAGGTGTTTCAAAGAACTCAGACTGAGTGCAATGCATGACAACATACATGTAGATAGCATGCAAAACGAGTGAACTTTCACACGTCGCGGCGAGTCGCTCTGGCTGATAGTAATGAAACTTGCACAAGGCTTATCCGGATGCGCATTAGATTTGAAGGAGGGAAGTATCTAGCAACGGATTCTGCGGGCCAAATATGTGTCCTGACGGAACAGACACGACGTCACGATATAGCAATGCCATGCTGTAGGCCGAGGACAATACACTGATGGTGCCTGTAATCGTCTTTATATATCGCCCCTTCGTGACACCTTTTGCTGGCATGAGTCCTGTTTCTAGCAGCGACGTCGTCGCAGACCAAACTTATCAACAACAATCTTCACGATATCAAGCCACTCAGTCATAGCTCCAAGCCCTGCGAGATAGAAATATCGTCAACTATGCAGGAGAGATGAGAGAGGGATCACTTAGACACCTCACCAACATCACCACACGCAAGGTTCTTGCCAATGGGACCTACTACCTGATAACCTATTACCTCGCGTACAATACGTAGATGTTCAGCTGTGAGTGGGTGCTCGTACATGAATGTGTTCATGGCAGGGAAGACGTATGTCGGTGTTGTCGGTGCCAAGGCTCTCAAGAGGGAAGTCTAAGCTCATCCCGAGTCAGTTTTTTTTTTTTTCAGCAAAGTTCGCTTTCGAGTCCACGTACAACGAGGTTGTCGCAAAGGCCATGGGTTATCTTGGACAATGTGTTGGCTGAACAAGGCGCGATGAGAACGATATCCGCCCATCGTCTTAGTTCTATGTGGAGGATGGGGTTGCCAATCGTGAAAGGCACGCTCACCGGCCACTCGTCTTCGTCTGTCCATACGCGGGATCCAGCTTGTCTTATGTGTTCCTTGGTGTAGAATGCCAAAGAGGGCTTTGTGGCCACCACTTCTACTTTGACGTTATTGTACTGCAGCGACAAACGTCAAAGTGACTATACAGTTAGATAAGATGGAGTGACTTGCGCTGAGGAGTTCTTTGACGATGAGAGGCGCCTTGATGGAAGCTACGCTGCCCGTGGTGACAAGCAGGACATGGAGGCAGCCAGAGGTCCGTTCGGACTCTGCAATGAATGCAGCCATGGGTTACTGTGACTCGGCCAGGGTACAAAATACACGACGACGACTATCCTCGTACTCGAATTACTTTCCGTTTGCCCTTCTGCAGTCCACCGCCTGCTGCCCCTCCGATACCCTGGTTTTCTGTAGAACTTATCCCCGCCTTTATGGTTTCCACCAAAACCCCGGTGCTTATCGCAGGTGAATACGGGGACACACGATTGGCCAGCGGGGGATGAGGCTCCGGCGGAATCGGTAGCTGACGACCGCCCGACTTTTTCGGCGGCAACGGCGACGGCGACTTCGTCTTGGCTGGCTGTTTACCTTTGCTTGACGTGCTTTCTGTAGGCTTTATTGGTGCTGGCTGGGGAGCGACGGTGTTATAGGGCGCTTTTGGGATATTCTCTGGTTTTAGTATGTGTAACTGAAGACAAATCATCTGCAGCAGCTGTTTCTCTGGATCAAACGATTCCATTTTCGTCGTCATGCATCAGGTTACGTTGATAGGAACGGGTCGTCTTACTGGTTTTAATGATAGGATTCATCAATCGCCCGTCTTTCTTCCACTGCACTCGTACACGTCCGGGATTTTCCCAATCGTGCGGGTGGGTCTTGTTGACCTCATGCAGCGTTCCCAGACCCAATCGATTTGTCGCATCCGCAATATCTTTGCTAAGCGGCCACCACACGCTCTTGGCTCGTTCTACCCTGCGCTGTCCCGTGCCGTAAGGCCGTTTTGCATCGATGTATATAGGGTAGATACAAGTCCATCTGCAGTCAAGTAGGCTTAGCGCGTGCGGTTGGATAAGACAGTGTAAGAAAAAGCTACAGACGACTTGTAAGGTGTGATGTCTGTCACCACGCCCTTCCCAGTCAGTCTACTGTTGTCTGCGAGTGAGGGTTTAACAGGGATTTTGGACTTGCCCGAGGGCGATGCGGGACCTGCGCGCGGCACGTAATCGTCATCGTCGTCGTCGTCCTCATCTGAGGACTGGACTGCTTCTAGGAGCGGTCCTCGTATACCTGTATCAGGTAAATGTTGGCTTGGAAGTGGGAGTTCTGTATCGTCGTCAAATTCCTCGACTATCGCTGCTTTGCGCGACATGGCGAGGCGAAGAGTGGCAGTGCTCCAGTGGCCGATGCTTAGTCAACTGCCATCGTCCGTGGTCGCCCTTATTCTATGTCTGTGAGTGAACCCAGTTCCTGCAAGATTACTCTGTCTTGCTGACAGTGTCGCCGACAAAGAACATTTCTGTTGTGCGCGTCTCAGCCAGCCTTGGCTCTTGACATAACACCCAGCCATAATGGAACACAACCTGGACTCGTTTGTATGCCTTTTGGAATATGCGAACCATGTCCCGGGGATTCTGTAAGCTATTAGCATTGTTAGTTAACCTCGAGTAGCTAATGTTATATAGCTAGATGAACCTTTCTGTCACCCTTTTGGAAACAGACGTTTAATGCATTGCGTAAATGCCACCACAGAGCCCCCAGACGCCTCCGAACCCGGCGGCCCAAGCTCGCCTCACGCAATGGATGATCAAGGAAATCCCCTACCCACGTTACCACTGGACCACCATCAACTTGAACATCCCGAAGGAGAAGTGCTCGCGTGGGAGTCCTGCGGTCGTATTCCAAGCCGGGAGCATGCAGATTTTTACGAGTTTGTCGCCTGCAATGTTATATTTGCAGTTATATCCCTTGTTGTCCTTTTCGCAAGGTCCAAGAGGTTACAGGCCGTTCAAGCGAGGCAAGTGGCTGCTCGAATTGGGTGGGCTAGAGATACGGCCCAACGCTAATACAGTTGCATCTTTGTGAGTTTGCATGTACAATACAATAATCACTTGATAGTATCTTATAGTATCTATGGTGAGAGTTGAACCATAATGTCCTTGAAGCCGTTTGGGGGGATGGTGCCAACCCTCGTCAATGCGCGGCTACTCTTGACTGTCGAACGACGATAATAATTTTCAGAATAGCCCTCCTCGCGTCGAACTCGCTTTTCCGGACGACGAGGACACTCTATTTAGTGTAGCTGTAAAGTGATGGCGCAATCTGAAACCTATCATATGTTCCTGTAATTGAGTCAAATCACCTCAATGCAGATTCCAACTCTTTCTTTCACCCTCACATCGACCATCAAGCCCCGCAAACTCGCCTCCCTGATATCCTCATCCCATTCGACTCTTCCCCTCTCAAATGCAATCAGGATCGAGCTCCCCCCATACATAAACTTTCCAACCTCATCTCCCTTAGTCAAACAATCGCCTGGCTTCAGACTTACATCCACGCTCCCAACCTCACTTGCCCCGATAGCGACAAACAAAACCTGACCGAATTCCTCACTCCTGATCACCATCACAGTTCGCGCATTGGAATCCAGTACAGATACAGACGAATTGATGCACAGCGGATCGACGCCGTAGTAGTTCCCGGGAATGTGATGGACGTACGTGACGGTTCCGCTGATGGGGGAATGAAAATGGTGGTAATCTTGTGGGCTCAGGCGATGGATAGCGATGCTACCAGACTGCCATGTACGGGCCATCCCGCCGGCCGTGGGTTTTTGTGTAGGAGCGCAGGAACCCTCGTCCGCATGGGGGGTTGTACCGAGGAGGGACTCGATAGAGAAGCCGCGACCTTTGATCCAAAACTTCTGCGTCAACTCGACGGAGTCGTATGCAACCATTCTTGATTCAGCGGCAGCTACCATCACCCTCTGATCATCCGGAGCAGCCAGAGGCCTCGCGCCCTCTCTGAACCTTCTGATGAAGAAGTCGTTGAAAGTCGGGTAGGCATCTGGATAGCTCGGGTCAAATTCGTCCATGTCGATATGGAATCGTTCAGCAAATGGCCTAACATCTTTCTTGGATTCGGGGCTTCGTTCGTATTTTCCCGCGACGTCTGCATTGTGGTGGAGGTACAATCGGAACGCTTGCGAGGTGTCAATAAACTCGAGAGGACTGAAGAACAGAAGGAGATTCCGAAGCTTTGTTGTGAGGGGCTGTTGTTCTCGGACGATTTTACCGGTGGAACGAATAACGCATGGATGACCGACGTGTCTTGTGCGGATGTTGTTTATCCAATAGAAGATGAAGATGCAGATTTGTTGGATGAGGGCAAATGGGGATGAGAACAGGAGAGAGAGTGGAGGTAGACTTGGTTCTGGGATGATTTTGGCCATGGTGGTGTTGTAGCGAGAGTTGTGAACCCTTGGAGCGGATTAAATAGCGGGACATTGACGTCATGTGTCTGGCCTGCCAACCACAACCTATTGGTCGCACAGTTGTCTCAGAAGCTGTAAAATGTTGCATACAAACGACAGAAAGATGGGTACAAGTCGGAAGAAATCAAATAAGACAAGACTTTGCCATGTATGAACAATCTGACTTATCACTGCACCTGGACTCTCTTGCGAAAGAGTACATTCGCAGTAGGGTCCGGCATCACCTCACCTCCAATCCACAAATTACTTGGACGCCCACGACCATCAGCCATCTTAATATCGTAGTTCAAAAGAACATGAGCAAGCATTGTCTTCAGCTCGTTAGCTGCAAAGAACCGGCCGACGCTAAGAGAAGAAAAGTCAGAGTCAGCCATCGCTCGCAGCAACATCTTTATTTGTTTACCATGCTTGACGACCGTGCCCGAACAGGAGATAGTTTAGGTCAAGAGAGACAAACTTGTGTTTGGTGTTCTCGCCCTCTTCCTTGCGCATTTTTTCAAATCTGAAAGCATCGAAAGTTGTGGGATCCTTGTAATACTCCTGTGCAAAGGTCAAGACATATCAAAACATGTGGAATGTGTATGAAGGATGACGCGAACCGAATCGAGGTGTATCGGACGCATGGCTACTGCTATCAAGTTACCAGCGGGAATCATGGTGCCGTCTGAGAAAGTAAAGTCTTTCATCACTTTGCGTTTAAGTCCATCTTTAAGCAAGGTAAATATCCGAAGTAAATCAACAAGTTGGGTGCTGACATGCATCGATTCCAGACAGCCTCATTGATTCTTTGACAAAGCTGTCCAATTTCGAAAGTTTGTTGATGGCGGTATGGGTCCAACCCTCTTCCTGCAGGGCGGATTCAACTTCCTCCCGCATCGGCTGGACGAATTCAGGGTGTGTTGCTAGGTCATACAGCATGTAGGTGAAAGTCTAGTGTGACCATCAGCAGATTCACGTGGAAAGGCGGAATTAGATGCACCATAGTTGCTGTATGAATAGCTGCGAGGTTAACCAGGAGCATACGAATTGTTATGTTTCGGATACTTCGCTGCTCCCCTTGAGCAGCTTCGAGAAGCCAGCTAATAAGGTCATTCTTGTGCAAGGTTAATTTATAGTATAGGAATGAGAATAGGGAGATACTAACAGGCTTTCCTGGCCAGTCCTTTCCGTATTGTGCCTCTTTCGCCAGTCGTTCCTTGATCAATGGCTCCAAGTGTCTCATACCACGCTTGACGTCGCTTGACACGTTGGCGAAGAGTCGAGCAACGATTCTGAGTAAAGTCAGGGCCGGGGATTTAAACAAGGACAAGTACACCGCTTACGACCGAAGGAAAGAGGGAAATTTGTTAATTACATGGGCTGCTTTTATAATGTTGATAGTGAATTCTTTGTTTAGGGACATATAGTCAGGATCGCGGCCTATTGGATGCAATGTGAGGAGGGAAACGGGTGGGACAAGGAAGTACTAGCAAAGGGGCAGACCAACGAACATCCTGTTGCTAGTTCTACAAACGATGTCCATTATTGTCGAGTATACGTTAATCTTGATCCATTCTATGTAGGGTTAGTTATGCGACTTGAGATAGTTCTGTCCGTTACCATCTCCTAAATTAGTAGGGATAAATTCCTCGAATGCCTTTGCGAACTCGTCTTGGACGTCAGAGAACTTGGTGCCGATATTTTTTGTGAGCTGGGTCCGGACAACATCAATGTGAAATGATTCGTATATTTCGTGGCCGAGGGTTATATCCAAATGTATCAGCTATTCAAGACGGTCCGTCAGGGCAAGAGAGAGAGACGATAACTCACGTCTATCAAGCCTTCGTGGAATGATAGGTGCTCTTCTGGAGCACGACGAATCTCGTCAATATATTGAGGGCCAGACACAACAACCATCCACTGTGTCATCGTCGATACTTTAAAGAATGCTCCCCGGTACTACTGAACACGTTAGACTGGAAAATACAAATACTTGTGGTATATTGGTCACTTTTTCGTAGCCTTCTTGAGCTATATCCTTGGCATGGTTGAAGTATCGCAGAGCGCCGATAAAGGAAGTCAAAAGCCCATTGGATCCGACTGACGGAATGGACCTCAACTGCAAAAAACAGCCAGGATAAGAGAGTATGTGTCGTGCGTACAGTTCTGCACATACCTTCCAGTTATTAATCAAGGTCTTCCACGCAGACGAAGCGTAATGGGCAAAGATGATTGCCAAGAATGCAGAGAGTACCTTCGACTCCATTCTGGGGCCAATCCTAAAGTCTGAAAAACTATCACGCTATATAGTGAGAATGCTTCCCCTTGTTTACAGCTGAAACAAGTCATAGGGCAGCTGACTATTAGGGAAGACATCTTATGAGAAAGCAAGAAATAGGAGCATGGTGTTCATAATTTCATAAAACACCATTTTTTAATTTACCAGTTGTTCACCTGCAAGGCTATATTATATGAGATTTTAGGAACTTATCTCGCCCGACTTGATCGATCCGGGATTGGATTCTAGCTTGCCCTTGGAGTTGCCGCAGCGCAAGGACGTATGGTCAGCTGCGACAAAATTCATTCGCACTGATCCGATGATATTGGAGCTACATACCCTTTCGATCCCTGACCTGGGGCGTTGCCTGACACGCCGGGATGGAGCCCTTTCGTA
Source organism: Amanita polypyramis BW_CC (assembly GCA_001691755.2). Classification (NCBI taxonomy): domain Eukaryota; kingdom Fungi; phylum Basidiomycota; class Agaricomycetes; order Agaricales; family Amanitaceae; genus Amanita; species Amanita polypyramis. The sequence goes on along the minus strand of JNHY02000095.1, from coordinate 29,526 downwards.
TAACGCATTAGCTGCTAGCCATTGGACAAACCTACAGAGACGCGTGACATCAGTGGCGCTCCGTGTCACGTGTGACTTTTTTTTTTTTTTTTTTGTGTTCACGTTATTTTTATTCGCGTTCTAACTAAGTATACGAATGTATTGAAATTACATGAGGCATCGACAATAGAAGTCGTTTGGTAGAAAAGGGGGGGTTCATGGGTTAGCTGTTAGGGCTGATTTCTAGCTGAGTTTTGGGGGGGCGTGTTCAAAACTAAAGGCGCGAGTGTTTCTTTCGAGAAATGAGATAAGTGCTCGAAGGGGTTCTTCTTTTTCTTTGGGGATGGTTAACCATGATTCCCAATATCGCGTGTAAAGTGGGCAGTGATCGAGGATGTGTCTCCTTGATTGACATGTCGTGTTGTCACAGGTGCAGTAGATTGAACGGTTAAACCACGGTTTGTTGACGTAGTAGCGCCCTGTTGGAGCATGGCATGTTAGGGCGTGAGTTAGGCGCATTAGTGTGCACGCGTTGTTTTTTGTGGCCAAGATAAAGTGGAGTTTTTGTTTGCGGGGGGTAATGCCCAGGTCTGGAAAGTGTTTACCTCGGGTTTTCGGGTGTAACAAGGTATAGGATTCGGATATTAAGCCTTCTTTAGCCAGTCGCCAAGATGAGGCTGCACTGTAATATGTGGGGGGGGGTGAAGCGATGCGCAGCTTGCCTAACCTTAGGATGTAGGGTTTGATTGTAGGGGTGGAGAAACCAGCTGGGATCCATCCAATGAATATGCGGTTTCCTGGTATTTGCAGCCAGGGGAGGATAATTCGATTGAAGCTCATTTGGTAGTGGCCGTTAATGGTAGTCTTCTCATTGAAAAGCGTCATGGTAGCCACTTGGTTGCGCATTAAAATAGTAACATCTCCTGTGGATTCCAGAAGGTGTGGGAGGGACTCTATAAACCCTGCTAGGGTTAGTTCGTGATGGTTTGATAGTGCCATATGTTTGGTAACTATCAACGGGGGGCTGGTGTGTCACGTGTGACGCAGCGCGACCGCGTCTGAAGCCACAACATGTACATCAAAACACTCACCATCCAAGGCTTCAAGTCCTGTGAGCCTAAAAAAACTCTTCCAGACGCATATATTCTCAATGCGCGACAGACAGAGACCAGACTCAGATTGAACCATTCTCACCAAAACACAACGTCGTTGTCGGACGTAATGGGTCAGGCAAATCCAACTTCTTCAGTGCCATCCGGTTCGTGCTCTCAGATGCGTATACATCCATGTCCCGCGAGGAAAGACAGGCACTCCTTCACGAAGGTATAAGCACCACGACTACGTTATCTGCATATGTTGAGATTGTGTTTGTTAATTCGGATAACCGATTCCCAACGGGTCATGAGGAAGTTGTCATACGTCGCACTATCGGACTAAAAAAGGACGAATACAGTCTGGACAAGAAGAGCGTGAGTAAAGCCGATATTATGAACTTACTCGAGTCGGCGGGGTTTAGCAAGTCGAATCCGTATTATATTGTACCACAAGGACGCATTACGGCATTGACGAACGCGAAGGATCATGAACGGTTGGCTTTACTGAAGGAGGTGGCGGGAACAAAAGTGTATGAGCAGAGGAGGACCGAGTCATTGAAGATTATGGCTGAAACAGATTCAAAGCGCGCGAAAATTAACGAGCTGTTGGAGTATATCGATTCAAGACTATCTTCGCTCGAGGAAGAGAAAGAAGAGTTGAAGGAGTACCAGGACAAGGACAAGGAACGGCGGTGTTTGGAGTATGCGTTGTACCAGAGAGAACTGGAGGAGGTGGGAGAGGCACTGGAGGACATAGAAGACGAGAGGAGAGGAGAGGTACATGGGGCGAATGTGAGGAGAGAACAATTCAGTGAAAGGGAGAAGGAGATCCAAGACGTTGAGAGGAGGATCGGGGAGGAGACACATGCATTGCAGAATTCGGTGCTCTCCAGGCAGGATGCTCAGGCTGAGCTAACGGATCTTATAAGATCTCGGACGGAATTGGAATGCACCCTCGATGACCTCAAGACTGCCACGGAGCGCTCGACGGGTGACAGGGATGCACTCTTAACCGAACTTCAATCCCTAGACGAGGCTATCGCAGACCGGGAAGCAGCTCTACAGACTATCTTGCCAGAATGGGAAACGGCTCGTGCCAAGGAATCTACAGAAAAACGCGCCTTAGACGAAGCAAATTCACGTCTGAGTGCGCTTCACGCCAAGCGTGGCCGAGCGAGCAAGTTCCGTACAAAAGCCGAACGCGACAAGTACCTCAGAGGCGAGATCAAAGCGATGGAAGAATACCAGCTATCCCAGGCGTGGGCCTTGGAGACTGCCAAGACGAACTCGGATTCTCTCCATGGTGCAAAGAACGAATTGGAAACACAGCTGACGTCTCTCCAGACGAGAGTCACAGGTAGCCGCACACGGGTTGCCGAACTGAGTGATCAGGTTTCCTCTCTTAAAGATCAACAGTCTGAATTGACCGAGCGAAGAAAGGAACTTTGGAGGGAGGATACTAAGTTGGAGAGCATCGTTTCTCGCGCCGCTGATGAACTAAGGACTGCGGAAAGGGTGCTCGCGAGCATGTTAGACAAGGATACTGGTATGGGACTTAGGGCGGTGGATAAGATCAGGGAGAGATACGGACTTGAGGGTGTTTATGGACCTCTTTACAGGCTATTTGAAGTCACCGATTCAAGATTCAATACAGCAATTGAACAAACGGCCGGTAATAGGTGCGATATAGTCTATTTTTCCATCATGATTGCTGACATTGCATCGTCCAAACATTAGTCTGTTCCATGTTGTGGTTGACACGGATGACACCGCAACCAAATTGCTTGACATCATGCTCAAAGAAAAAACAGGCCGTATTACTCTAATGCCCCTAAACCGTCTCAAACCTAAGATGTCCTCTGCGCCTTCTCTTCCACATCACGCTCAAGACGCTGAACCTCTCTTGTCGAAACTTCGTTACGACGCAACGCATGAAAAGGCATTCCAGCAAGTGTTCGGCAAGACCTGGGTTTGTCGCGATCTTACAGTTGCTGCTGCGTACGTCAAGAGTCACGGTATCAACACGATCACGTTGGATGGCGATAGAGTCGACAGGAAGGGTGCACTGACAGGTGGCTATCATGATGTACGCAGGTCGCGGATTGAGGCAATTAGGAGTGTGACTATGTGGAGGGACAAGATGGAGACTGAAGAAGTGAGACTGGAAGAGGTGAAGAACGGGATTCTGAGGGTCGAGCAAGAGGTCACGCAGTTAACGGGTAGGATTTCAGTGCTGCTTGGCCAACAAGGACAGGTGAGAGATGCCAGAGAGAGGTTGATGGAGGAAGGTAATGTAATCGCCCGCGAGAGGGACAAAGTTCAGGAAAGGATTGAAAGAGTGGAGAAGGGGCTGGAGGAGCTAGAGATTGAGAGGGTGGGCGTGCGCGCAAGGATGGATGGCTACAAGCAGGAGCTGGGAACCGAGTTGGTTGATGGACTGACATCCGAAGAAGAGCAGTTAGTGGAGAGCCTTGGTAAAGAGGTGGAGCGGAGACGGAAAGCAGTGGTGRAACTCGGAAGAGAGAAGTTGGAATCGGAAAAGAGAAAGAACACCCTGGAGATTGAACTGAATGAGAGGTTAAGGAGGCGGAGGGACGAGGTGGGAGGAAGAGTCGAGGGGATTGCTAACAGAATCGGAGAGGATGGCGAAGAAGGCGGTGGGGAGGGGGGGATTGAAGCGAGGGAGAGAGAGCTGAGGGTCTTGAACGGCAATATAACATCACTAACAAAAAGAGTTAAAGGTTGGTGTGTTCTCTGTGCATCCAGGCGCGAACCATTAATTCATTGGAACAGACTTGGAGAAGGAAAGTGAGGACTTTGGTTCTTCCATTGCGACCCTCCGATCTACCCTCGAGCAGTTGCAAAACCAACAAGCGGAAAATGGTCGGACAATCTCGCGGCAACAGAAAACCACGGAGAGGTATCTCGCGAAAAGACAGATGTTGCTGACGCGGAGGGACGAATGCAATAGGAAGATCCGGGATTTGGGTGTCTTGCCAGAAGAGGCGTTCGAAAAGTACATTAACGAAAAGCTGGACAGGGTAAGCCCGTTCAAGTTTCTGTCATAAGAGCAGTCGACCTGATGTACGGTCATATTGTAGCTCGTCAAAAAACTTCACACCGTCAATGAGAGCCTCAAAAAATTTGCGCACGTGAACAAGAAAGCGTTTGAGCAATACAACAACTTTACCAAGCAACGCGATCAGCTTCTCACTCGACGGGAAGACCTTGATAATTCTGCTTCGTCCATTGAAGAGTTGGTTCAAGTGCTCGATCAAAGAAAGGACGAGGCAATCGAGCGGACGTTCAAGCAAGTGGCGAAGAACTTTGAAGAGGTGTTTGAGAGGCTTGTCCCCGCTGGGCGGGGAAGACTAATTATCCAACGGCGGATCGATCAGGACGCAGGGGCGCAAGGAGACGAGGACAGCGATGCAGACGAGGCAGAGGGAAGAAAGAGCTCGGTGGACAATTATACGGGCGTTTCTATCAAGGTCTCGTTCAACTCGAAATCAGACGAAGGGTTGAGGATTTCGCAGCTGTCTGGTGGTCAGAAGAGTTTGGTTGCGCTTGCGCTTGTGTTTGCGATTCAAAAGTGTGATCCGGCGCCTTTTTATTTGTTTGATGAAATCGATGCCAATTTGGATGCGCACTCAGCAGCAGCAGTTATACTTTGTCACGCCCTCGCGTCACGTCACTTTTTTTTTTTTTTTTTTTTTGGTGCTGATGATGATTGTTATAGCTATGATTCAATCGCTGTCGTCGACGGCACAGTTCATTACGACGACGTTTAGGCCGGAGATGTTGGTCACGGCTGACAAGTTTTATGGTGTGCTGTTTAATAATCAGAAGGTCTCCTCGATACGGTCGATCAAGCGTGAGGAAGCGATGGAGTTTGTGGATCAGGAGGCTCAGGCGCAGTGAGCCTAACCTAATATACCACTAAGTTTTGTCGCCGTTTATGCTGTTGTACTCGTTACGTATGTGGGTCCGGAACTTTAATGATAGTATACTTTGTCAGGGTGGTGGGGCTGCTTGTCAATTTCGCCTGCCCGCGAGCAGCTGCTGACTTTTTGGTCCCATACTGGGGGTGGCGTGTGATACGGGGTTTGCCAAAGCTCTTCGGTCAACGTAAATATACCGAAGATTGCAAGCGAAAATTGGCTCAGTCTACAATGCGTATCGGGCACGTGAAGGGATGTATATATATATTGCACCTGAACGCAGTAGCACGTCCATTCACCTTGCCAAGTCGTGCCGTCTGGCTGTCAATCCCGTCTCCTTTTCCTTATCGGTTCTAATGTCTTAGATATCGATGAGATTGATTACCCTCCGGCATCAAGGAGCGCGTAGATTTTATTTGGTCGCACGTGTTTAGTCAAGAGACAAGTACGCCTGCGGCCCGGGTGGGGTGTGACAGGGATCAGAGTGACGGCATGGACCATAGGGTCACAATCGCTCCTGCAGTCACGGTCGCCATGGCCTGCGAAACCGAGTTGACAGGATACCGCTCACCCGCATGGCTTCAGGGGTGATGAGCCAAACGCACGTCTTTCTGCTTTTCTGAGTGCCAGGAAACCCACACCGTCACACGCATATATACCACGCGCACACCCGTCGTTGGTTAATCTAGGTGAGCGAGGGATGGCTGGACCCGTGGAGGAGGGAGCTGATCATGGCCACGAAGCGGAACATCCCTTCCTTGAACCGGCTATTCTCGACTTAGAGTCCAGCGGTGTTACGGCATTCTCAAAGAAACTCCATTTCGGTGCCTTAAGTGTTACATTTCCGCTGCGCCTTTCGGCAACTTGTCAGTTGGCTAGCACCAACACGCAACTCCCCCCACCCCTTCCTTTCTCCTCCTCTTTCTCCTCGCCCTCCACGGATCCCCTAAACATGGAGTTCCCAAACCTTGCCGAGATGATGGATCATCGTCCACTCGACCAATTGTATCATTGTTGGCAGGTCGCCATCACCCATATCGAACAACAAGCTCGCACTCCCGACCAGCTACGAGAAGGAAAAAGGAGATTAAAGCAGCAATTGAGGGAGTTTACGACAGGAGAGCCGGCCTCGCCCTGCTCAAGGTGCGCTTTCAATCCCTTTGTACTTTTTCGGTACCCATACTCTTTTTCTTTTTCTTTTTCTTTTCCGCCTGTAGCGTTTCCTCGCAAGATAATATCCATGCTGTATGCAATGAACCAAAGCCATCTTTTCCCCTTCCGTTCCATAATGCTCCATGCCATCCCTATCCAGCTTGTCCCCCCGAATACCCTTTCACTGTTCTATGGACATACGACGACTACAAGGCGCAGTGCTTCTCCAGCTTCCAGCGTCCAGGTTCCGTGCCCTTTGCCATACGTCACGCCGATGGTAAACAAATATCACATAAAGAATGGGCAGCTATCGCCACCCTTGTCAAATACGTCGAGTACGACCTGTTGATGCAAACCAACTCCCGGGATCTATCGGGCAAACTACGTCGCAGGTCGGATTCATCGTACTATAAATGCTATCATCGGGAACACTGGGATAAAGCCATCGAAAAGCTGGAAACTGTCTGCTCGATCCTGGGTCTCTGCGCATATCATTGGAAGGCTGAGATGGTTCTGCGATGGGCTTTGGAACAGCCAGGGGACCCTGAAGATCCCAAAAAAGTAACCAGCAAGCCTGATGCATGCATGGACGCCAATATACACAAGGCACGGGCACATTTGAACGATAAGGCCATGAGCAACTCGACCGCTGTTAAGAGGGCACGAGATCTATCCACCGATGACATCTATCCAAACAAAAAAATGGTCTCTGGCTCTCTGAGACAGTCGCTACAGACCCAGAGCATACCGGTAGCCCCTGCGCCGCTACCCGGTGGTGTCGCTACCGCTTCTTCCTCCACAGCCAACGTCAGCGCTCAACCCAGCACCCTAACACGTGTATGGACAAATGAAGAAATGAAGCGAATGGCTCTTGTGTCAAAAATAACAGTATGCTTTCTCCTTATAAACTCTTGGCTAATTAGACCTCATGGGGTTCGTTCTATTATAGCAACTTTACAAGGCCGACCTTTACGAGCTTGTTGTTAGACACCAGCTGGCGACCGTTCATAAGCGGACGCTAAAGCAAGATCTGGTAGTACTTGCGACGAACGCTGCGCTTGCCGATAAGTTGATAGCTGATGAGGTGGATAAAATGTTTTATGAGGATGTGAGTGATTGCAAAAAAAAAGTTATCTTTCCCGAGTGAACGATGTTTACATTACCTTCACAGCTACCACAGAAGAGGATGAGCCGTCAGCAAGTCAACCTCACTCAGACATAGCCCCTGTACCCTTCCTTTAAGCATATAATTTCATTCTATGCATGTGCTGTCGTTTCTTTCATAGCTCATTTTTATTGGCAGTCGTTCTGAAAAAAAGAAAAAAGAACGACATTTTGATAAAGCCCCCCCCCACGTAGTAAGTGAAGTATGATATTCTATTAAACAGCATAATCCGTTCGTTGGTTTGTTTCGTATTATTATCACAAAAGCTGGACTTGTACATGCATTTGGACGTTTTCTCTTCTTTTTTTTTTTTTTTAATTTTAACATTATCCAGAAGGTAAATATTATTTTACATGGAGTACTAGTATTGGAGAAGAAAAACGTTTAGTTCATAGATGTCGGTACCATTCGAATTTTTGCATAAGGAGGCATTAGTTAGCATATATGGATTTACCGCTTATCGTGGAGTTATGTAACGTTGTCATTGTAGCCCCCCCGCCTGACATGGTTGTACAGGGACCCCGGTGTCAAACTTCGTCTGATGTCGGTCAGGTCGCTGCTTTGTAAGAGTCTCCCGTAAACCCTGGGATACTGACCTGTGCAACATCGTAAGACATGATGAACTCAGTTTCCTTCGTCACCGGCACATTGTCAAGTTGATCACACGAAAAGACAGTTGAAGGGGGGGGGGGGTTATTGGTACCCGCGCCAGAGTAGTTACGGCACAGAAGATGTCAGTGATAGGTGAACGTTGAGGGTGGAACAATAACTGCTGCGCAGGGTGAGGACCTAAACTGGCGGCGCTTCAGTGGGTGATCTGGACAGGGCACCGCGCCATGATAGATTAACTGCATAATATCACAAACAGATACTTTAAAAGGGGTGGTAGTGGTTCACGAGACGCATTCAAAAGCAACGACGGCACCGGGGACAGTGCAAGTCCACGCATGTTCTGGTTTGTGTTGTTTCGGACTGAACAGAAACCCGTTCTCACTCGCTGCCGCGAACATGTCGCTCAGAATATAGGCTTCTTCCGTGACCGAGTTGCTCGCCTGAGATGTGAACATGTCATCCGCAACAGAGAAGAAACTCAACGACTTTGGCGCGAACAGCGGCTCTCCCATGGAAGTGCATGGCGTGAAAAGGACGCCTTGCTCAGTGAGCGGGTCGTCTAGTGATTTGGTGCGATGTAAAAACTGCCAATAGTCGCATTATTAAAATTTTTTTAAAAAAAAAGTCTTTGGTTTGAGGCGTGGTTAGCTGCATACCTGAACTGTTGCCCCCTGCCCGGGCGAACGTTGAGTATCCAATGAGATCGCACCACGCGATGGATCGCCAGCAGTTATACTAAATACTTGATTCAACTAGCGTCGTGATTTAAGTTTTTTTTTTTTTGGGTCTCGGGACGCAAACATAGACTTACCGCTCCATTTTCAACAACACCTAAAGCGAACCGCGAATCGTCCTTAAAATGTCCAACGGGGTCTGTCTCGAGGCCGAGTTCACGGATGCAGGACAGAAGAAGCTGGGTTGGATTCTGGTCCTCCAAAGAGATGACCATGTTTCCGTCACATCTGTGGGAACAGCCATTTTTATTTTTATTTTTAAAAATAAATAAAAATAAAAATACACAAGTGGGGAATACAACGAACCGTGTTACAGACATTGGCTTTGAAACGGGTGTCATACCCAGGAACGAAACATTTGTGGAGAAGTCATAGACAATCGGCTTTTTGGATTTCCTGAGAGCTATGCCTACGGCACCTGAATCGTAAACATTGTTGTTACGAAAAAGAGTGAACGGTCGCCCCGTCACAAAAGGGGTCGATGAAGCAACGAGACCCATCTACGCAAGCTTGTTAGTATATCTTAAAGAAAAACTTTCGTGGAGGGGTGGCAACTACCTTGGACGAATTCGAGAATTGCGACAACGAGTTTGACAGTCCCTCTGGTGCCCGGTCTGTCATGTATATGATAGACATGGTATCGTCTGGGCTGTTGGAGGGATCGGACTTTCGTTAATGGGATCAAACACGGATGACTGACTGTAGCCCTTCAAGTTCATCTGGTAGCCTCCCCGTGCCAGCGCTGCGGTTCCAAACGTCTCCCCAGTCTTTCACATCCGTAATACATCCTTCCTGGTGATCCCACTCCCTTTCCTTCACTCCTCCCTGTCCCACCGGCCTCCATCGCCCGACTTGCGCCTGCGGTCTTCCGGGAACGGTCGAGCGAAAGGTCACCACATTTGCAGGGTCAAAGATTGCCAGAGAACAAGCTGTGAAAATCGAATGTGGCCCAGGCAATGGTGCAGATAGACAGCCGACTGACTGCGAGGAAAAGTTGGTTAGCTTCTCAACAAGGTTGGATAGGTCATCTGCGGAAGATGTATTGTGTGAGAGGGTGAATAGAAGAGGGTGGTTTGGGAAAGATTTGGATAAATGGGAAATGTGTGAAAGGATGGAAGAGGAGGAGCGAGAGATGATGGTGCTCAGATGGAGAGCTGGCATGCGTCCAAAGTTAGCCAGGAGACACGGGCGCTGATACGTGTAAGACCCATCTTTAACTACAACCATGCCGTACCCAGCCCACCTATGGTGGATATCGTCCGTATTCTCTTCTGTCACTGCAATTCGCTTATTACTAATTCTTCACATCTCTAGTCTACCGCCCGCTCTCCTCGTTGCAGGTTATCTGGTCCGTAAATGGTACCTCGCACGTCGTCTAAGGGTACACGGGATCGGCAAAGGCGGTGCGCAGAATTCTACTTGCTGTGTGATTCAGTGTCTGAACCTGGCATGCAATTCCATAGCACCCGGCTTCCAAACAAGCGTCAAAAAGATACGCATAACGCCCGATATTGCTGCGCGGATACGGAGGGGCGAAGAGGTTAGTCCGGAAGAGATTGCAGAGGCATCTGCAAGGGCACAGAGAATGCAACAGCAGCCCCCAAGTCTCCTCGACCGACCGCCTCTGGTAGAAAGAGTAGGGAAAGAGGTGGATTCAGAGAAAGAGGACGTTGATAATGAGTGGCTACCGGAATCAATTACGAAACCGCAAAAAAGAGGCAAGGCGCGACGTAGATAAGGCAGAGGTACCCATTCGCGTACCCGTATAAAACTGACCGATACTGAATTGCGAAGGGACAGCGATTTCACTGTCACTCGTTGGACCCTCCGACGGCCAGGCACATGTGGCGATGTCTGCACCCCTTTCCCGGTAAACGTGGGATGCAAAAGTAATCTTTATCCCTACAACTTTAAATTCATAATGAAATCTGCTCGATAAACGCTCACACGTTAATAAATCTCATGTTACTATTGAGAGGAAACCAATCATGCTCACGGTCACAAAATTCCTTCGGCACCGACTCGAGACAACGGTTTCGCTTCATTCAAAGTCAAATGAAGAAAAAAAAAAACGGATGACAGTGTTACAGTGCTAAGCTAGGACTGTTAATACAGCTATCAAAACACGCCGAATTTCCTCAATAACGCAGCACACTTTACTTCGCGCGAGAAACTACCAGCGGCAGAGACGCCGTACCATTTCCTCTGACAACTGGCATAGCAATACTCGTCATCCGCCAATCGATCTCTTTGTTCGAGGGCTTGAACTCGAAAGCTTCAATCAATAATGACAGAACGACCTCTAATAGCCCCCTGTCAGCTTCGAACCAGTTTCGCAAGATTGAATCATCCTTACTCATTTCTAGCTGAGAAAACTTGAATCCGATGCAGGCTCGACCGCCACCCAAAAACGTCATTCTGACCAGAAATGTGTGCTACAACAGAATGACATATAGGAGATTACCACTCACAAATGGGAATAAATGCCTGGTATGTGGGCGTCAGTTACCGAGCTTGGAAGTGGGGAGAGCCAGCGTTCCGGCCTCCATACATGGGCATCTGGTCCCCATATTGCACGGTTGCGATTCGAGTTGAACACCGATACGAGCACTAACGTCCCCTTCGGTACGAATATCTCGTGTATATCTTGTCCATCGAGCCCCTCGACGGGCGTGGATAACGGTAGCATTATGTCCTTCTGGGTACTAAGGCTGTCTTAGTACCTGATTGCTGATCATAAGGTGATTGATTATCTTACTCTCTCCGTACGGTGGCGACAGGTGGATATCTTGTAAAAGGCAGAGTTGAACTCCAAGGTAGCGTAGAGTTTTAGGCACCTACAATCGAAGTGTTTCGCGAGATATGGCGTCCATGTAGGGAAGTGAGGCCAATTCATTATATTGCAAATCACCGTGTTTCCGTCGGGCCTCCCTTACCTCCTGTCGTAGTTTGTCTTGTACCTCGGGGTGAAGTGCAAGGAGGTGTAGGATGCGTGATAAAGCAGCAGTAGTCGTATCCACCGCAGCAAATATCAATGTCCTGCAAGTGGCGCACATTGTGAGTCAGATATAGATCACTTAACTCATTCGGTAAGATACGCACGACATCTAGTGTTTAGTGAATTACGATGGGGGGCAGACTATAAGGCAAAATCCCCACCTGCGCGATTAGTTCTTTCTCAGGTAGCCGGTCTTCTTCTGGAGCGTCAAGGTTCGCTTTCACTAAGTAAATGTTATAAGCACCTTTCGAATCATAGGAAGATAGACCTACTTAGAACACTGAGGATATCTTTTCCTGCACCAATCTGCTTTGTGACAACATCATCACCTTCCATTAAATTCTTCTTCTTTGATTCGTACACTTCGACAGAGAGATTATGCATCACATCGACCATATCACGTATTCTATGAAGTCTCCTTGAGGGCAGTAGATCGACGATTCGTCTTCTAGTTTTCATGGGCAATAGCTTGGCCAACACAGGTAAGATGTACATGCGATAGATAAGAATCGAGGACGTGGCCGGGCTGTGCCCGGTTCCTGTGTAAGCCATTAAGGTTTTTCAGACGTACCCGGTCACGTACATGAGCTCCGCGGTAGATAAACCATAGGGATGGGGAGTAGCATCCTCACGCAGCGAATCGAACGAGTATCCGAAACCACTTATACCAATAAGTTCAAGTGCTGTGCGTGATAACCAGTGTTTAAGGTCAATCTAGTAGAATGTGTCGTGAACAGTAAACAGTGAACATAAAGGGGACTCACTTCCACAGGGCCCTGAGCGACTTTAGAGGTAATCGCAGTTTTTAGCTGAACCGAAAATTAATTTAGAAACAAGAGTGGAGCAGCGGAAAGTTAATGTTACCCTATTCGAAACCTCGTAAAATATCGGAACTTTTGCAACTGGTCGTCAGAGACTGTAGGCAATCCCCACATACTAAGCACACCCACTCATTTCCCGCAAGTGAGCTACATTGAAAACCGGGTTCAAAATTCTGCGTTGTCGACGATGTTGATCGCCTATGCTCTTAATAAGTTCAAGAACGTTTGATAAAAGTCCAAATCAAACCCAAGGTTGCTAGGAGGCCTTCTCCGAATAGAATCTTAATACTCCTATTTTGTCATCTTCAAACGCTGTATCGTGACGGTAGGAGAGTGACACACTCAATGAAAGACGTAGCCTGTTCATAGACATGTTGATCCTGAAGGCCTAGTCAGGGAGTCACCAGCAATAGTACTATGGAATTACCTTGGATACGATATGATGCAACGCTTTTGGGTCAAATACATAGAGCACTCTCTCCTTTGACGAACGGGTGGGTAAAATGCCTGGCTTGTTTATATAAACCTTACAGAAAACATGCCGTTCACTCGTGCGACGCCGCCATCTTGAACCATGTGAGTCATCGATACGTTGCAGCACAAGTGGGAAAATCACAAGTTTCTCCAATTCGTCTATGGAAATCCCATGCATTGACGTTGAATAATTGATTTAAATTTCCTGGAAGTGCTGTCAACATTGTACAGCGTGATGTAAAAAAAAAAAAAGGGATCTTACCCTTCCAGAATGAGTTCGAGGGGGGACCAGGAACATTATCCAAAGGACTTTTGATAATATATCGGTGGAAGACTTTCCAGAGAATCCAAGACAGGCCAAATAAGAATAGGCCAGCCAAAATCAATGGAGGCATTTATAAGTCTCGGGCTGCTAGATCACAGCCTGGGGGGGGGCTTATGAGTTAGCAAGATGCATTTATACGCCCCGGGTTGATGACGAGGTTCTGTGTACAAAAGCAATCAAGTCATGCTACCAGAACAGTGGTACCAAATTTTATTAATTGACGAGCGAGTGCTGTTATCCGATCACTTCATAAATGTCTTTTTGGGTCTTGAAGCCTTCAATTGATTTCACACATGACATATCTTAACCGAGAAAGCGGCAAGGACATTGATATTGTTTAATGGAGTCCACAGCGGCGGTAGATTCCGTAGAAAGCGGTGGGCGGTGATTGGTCAGACCGGACCTGAGAAGACGGGAATCCTAATCCTTTCGGAACGAAAGTGTCGTCCAAATCTAGCAATCGTACGGGCGGACCCGTGACAATCAGGGTAGTTAGTGGTCGAACCTGGATACTGTTATTAAGCGTCATAAACATGTGGTACGGTTCTGACCCCAGATGTCTGACTAAGGGTGTAAAGACGCAGGTTCAAAATAACTATGAGAGGTAAGCTAACAGAATAAGCAACTTACTGATTTAGAATCTACGTTTCGCGTTCTGCATTTGTTATGAGGGCTACGGTGCGACCCTTAAGGACCAGGTCGGATGGGTTTACCAGCTGGACCAGAAATAGACATTATTCCAACGTTAATTGAGCATGATGGATGGTCCCAGCAGGGCAACGTTTTACAGTTTCCAGATTCAACCTGCAGGTCCTTCCCAGAGCCGCTACAGTTTCAAGCTTATCAAGGATGTCTACCATTCCCAGACTAAAATTTCCGTGAAGGTTTCATTGACGATTTATTGACGATAGTTATCTCGTATTTTGACCTCTTGACCTTAAAGTAATGGGTTAAAATTGTCATATCATATCAGTAACATCCGGAAAGTTACCATGCATACATCGGTAAAAACAAAAACCGTGGAACCAGCCATGGTGTCTCTTGTCGTTTCCCCATTTCATGCCTGCGCAGCTACCGACACCACAGGTCGCAACTCAGTTCGACTTACATATCAACGGGAAAGCGGAGGATACAGCCGAGTGCATCTACCCTGAACGCAATCCATCTAATTCTTTTCGCCCTGAATAAAGTGGAGAAAGTTCATCATGTTGATGACATTTAAATTGAACCATGGGAAGGAATCAGATCATTGAGATGGTAGTTGCGCCATAGTGCATGAAAATCTGACCTGTCACCAGCTCGGATCTGCTATGGTAGTGGTCAATATGGGAGCCTGACTAGTAACGAGATGCATTTCGCTTCCAATGGGAGGTCCGCGGCCTCATGGTTTTTTGAGTATGAGAAATGCAAACGTGGTATTGTCGGTAGTGTTCGCGGGTCATGCTCTTGTGACCTGGTACGCATCCTTGGAATACTAGTTGTTGAGGAGTTCGCTCGGCCCGGCACCGCACAGCGGGTGCATCAAATGCAAATGCGAGCGCTAGGATCAATACAATACGACTTACACAGCACGGATAACACTGCCTGCTTAGTTTACCTCCAGTATTTAATGCCACCATCAAGTTTCAATATATTGATTTGACGACGACCCGCTTGTGAACCTGAAGGAGCGAGTTCTTTATCTTTCGAAACTCATGTGAAATCGAAACCATGATTTCACGTGTCTATCTGAATATTGCATCTAGATAGCGACAGTGCATTGAAGTCATCTTACACGAGGAAGTCGCTACAGTTCCGGTGGCTTCTTCTTTTGACTCCGAAGTTCAGGTGCTTGAGATGGCTATCAAAAATGCTTACGTGTCATAGAGCTAGCCGAGTCGTCTTTCTAGTCGACAATCAAGCAGTTGCGACTCGGATATCTCAGCCCATAATTTCCAATCTGCTAGTATAGCATCGATGGCAGCAATGAGGTCATGGTTCGAGGATAAGCCATCGGGCAAAGTCATCGTTTCTTGGTGTCCTAGTCACGTCGGTATCGAAGAAAACGAATATGCAGGTGGGCTGGCGAAGGGGGAAGGTCTCCCGGAGTCTCTTCCCTTCAATTCGATGAACAGGATATTGTAACAGAACCGGAAAGGAGATGGTCCCGGGGGGGGTTATTCATTGCGAATCATATGCCTACAGGCGAAGGAAGAGGTTGCATGAGGAAACCGATGAGATGTGGATGTCACGGTACTGTGAAGACATGCGCCACGAGCATAAATTCTTTTCAATTCTTGATACTTGTTGTTCTCCGAACTCTGCCAAAGTTCTCTTTGACTTTTTAGAACATAATCGGACAGTGGTGATATTTGACGGCGCGCCAGATGCAGTATGATTGCGATTCCACCGTTTACAAATTTCCCTCTTGTCTTCTTGATATTGTTTGCTGGTTTTGTCTATGTTTGCTCTGGACTTTTCTATTGCTTCCTTTGGCTTCTGCTTAAAAAAAAAAAAACAACGTCAATTCATGGACAAGTTGCCACCCTCTATGACAGTCGTCAGCTCGATTGAAGATTCGAGCCCCACTGGCGAACTACATAGCACTACTAATAGCAGCACTGCGAGGCAGGTACTAAACGGATATTCGTACCGTGTATGTTGTCGTGAAATCGGTCGTGCGGCTTGCGTGCCAGGTGGTTAGAGTGCCGTGTGTCAAGGGCAGTTTCAGGTTCAGTAACACGGTCCGTAAATGAGTTCAATAGTCTAGTAGGCTAAGCTTCACTAACATCACCTGGTACACAGTCTGTAGGGACTAGTAAGGTAGTGTCACTAACATGATCAATAGCTGGTACACGATCTGTAGGAACTAGTAAGGTAGTGCCACCAACATAGTCAATTCGTGTTCAATGATTGAACACATGTCAAATCCATAAGAAGTTGTCCCCTTTGCATTCGCTTTTGTGCTCCACTTCGGGCGTGGACACCTGGGCACTGGCCAAGGGAGCAGCATCTCTGGTGCCCAAACTAGGACCACAGGTGCGCTAATCTCTAGCGAATTCCTGGGGCGTCGATAGTTTCCTCACGTCTTCCCAGAAACCAGAATGCCAAAGACGACGGTAGTAAGCGCGCCTATAGCAAACGAAAGTCCAATCATGCCGTGGACGGAAGTAGGAAAGTAGCCGCGAGGAAGGGTGTATTGGACACGGAAGTACCGGAAGGTACCTTATAGATCAACTAGTGTTTAAAGTGCGGTAATAAGGAGAAGGTCTAAACGAACCCACGACAAGTACGATAAGCCCATAAATGACCATCACCGAGCCGAGAGGGCGAGCGAACCGATGTGCAGGTTGCACGACGTGGGAGTCCGTCCGTGAAGAAGCGAATAATTGTACGAGAACTTTCAGGAGCAGCAACTTTATTCATTCAGCTAAATGCACGAAAGGAAGACACTCGCCCACTCCCGCAGAAGAGATCGCCAGACTTGTCCTCACATACGATAAAAAGGTCCTTTCCAACGATAGATGATCTCTGGCCACGGATCCCGTGTTGGCCAGGATGAATCTAACATGGAACGGGTTAAAAGAAATTGCCATTTCCTCTTCGGCGGTATCCCCTTGTGCATCGTTTGTGTGTACCAACATCCTACTTCCCTCCCCGATACCGGGAAATCGAGGAGTATGATCCGACAAGATTGAATTGAAGCGTGTATGTTTCACATAGTTAGAGGTCGACTCGCATTCGAGCAGAGTACCAGGTTCGGGTGTTACATTTTGACTTGGACGCTCGGTTTCGAAGTCGGGGCGCGGTGTGCATGGGGGTGCGGCTGGAAGCTCTGGGTTCGGAGTAGGGCTTCTCATCAGTCGCTAGAAGCAATCCAAAATTTCTCCCACGACCATGTCCACTCTCTTTCTGTTTTTTTTTTTTTCGAATATATTGCGCCACAGGCGCTATTTTTACATAATTATGCACTACTAAAAGAACTGCATATAGAAGACTGGGTGAGCCTATAAGTTCCTAATAAGATGTGCAATATTATCAAGCAAAACAAGAAAGCGACAAAAGATTGTAAAATGGTAAGGTATTTTATTATCGTTCGCGCAAAGATTAAGCATCTGGGACGTCGTCGAAGGACCCCGCGGTCGGGTTATGATGTATGGTCCAGGAAGTCGTATATGACTTGCACTAATACGTTACCCCACACCACACAATCACAATCACCATCCTAATTAACAAGCCCGAGACACCACATTTTTAAAAAAGGTCTATTCCAAGTGTTACATGTTATCCGTTAAATTGTGGTCATTATCTCATCGTTCTCACGCCTCCAAGTGTCACTCAAACTCACTCAGTTCCGCTTTTTCTCTCCATGACTTACCCTTCCAATATGTGAGCAGTATAAGGACCCCACTAAAGAGCATCAGAAATGCCCATATCGTCATCATCCAACCTGGAATTGATCCCCCTTATTAGATTCGATATGCAATATATTATGCTGTACCACGTACCGTTACCCAAATTATCTTGCATAGGTACCGCGACCTCCGTAGCTATGAATGCCAACCCGCCTCGAAATGCGCTATTCATCGCGACAGCGATAGACGAACGACCTTTATTGGAGTCGACGATATAAGCCAAGGAACTCGTATAGGGCCATCTGACTAGGTTTTGAGTTACGTATGATATGATGGACAATGCGGCATACACATAGAAAAAGCCGTTCACGAATAAAAACACGCAGACAGCAGCAATGTGCACATGTTTTTGCCATATCCACCCTAGGACGGCGACCAAGGGCGGTATTGCGACAACGCCCAATACCGTGCTTTTCAGCCGCATCTACGACAAAAACATGTCAGCAACACATATCACCTACTTCCAAGGGGAGAATGAAAAAATGCGTACCTCTGGGTAGCTTACACCCCCGTTGGCCTTTTTCGACTTCGCCAGACTATAGTCAGACCACCGACCACCAAGAAGACTGCCCGCTATGCACCCTTGCAATATAATACACAATATAATAAGAAATGGTAAAAGGGGGCCACATATCTGGATGTGGCCTGAGAGGGGGGGAGAAAAAATTCCTATTTACCTATTCCAAATGACAGGGTGACCAACCCGATTTTTAGTGGGTTATA
This sequence comes from Amanita polypyramis BW_CC, assembly GCA_001691755.2. Classification (NCBI taxonomy): domain Eukaryota; kingdom Fungi; phylum Basidiomycota; class Agaricomycetes; order Agaricales; family Amanitaceae; genus Amanita; species Amanita polypyramis. The sequence goes on along the minus strand of JNHY02000095.1, from coordinate 11,114 downwards.
ACCATATTCAAACCCAAGCGTGCGTGACGCTATGTATGTGACCATAAAGTTGTAAGCGAAGGAAATACCTGTTCATTAAAGTTAGTGTTCGTTGCCTTTAACAAATGCACGGGTGCAAGGAGTGGGGGTGGCGACTTACCTGAGGAAAGAAGAATAGTAAAGTTGTTCAAGCGACGAAGGCAGGACCAGACCAGCCCGAAAGGGCTAAGATCCCGTAGAGATACATTAACTTGCGCAAGATCTGGTTGCGCTGCGTCTTCCCTTTTAACCTCTGTCTCCCCTTTTTCGACATCCGTCATTGTCGCCTTTCTGGGGCTTCTAGCGTCGTCTCCAATAGTAGTTGTGCGCGATAATGATATATCCTTTAATCGGGATTTCAAAGCCCCTTGATATATAAGGCTACGCTCTTTACGATATGTATCCCGGAAGAAGAATAGAAATGAGATACAGCTGAGTCCAGAGACTATGGACAGGAACCAGAATATGGCACGCCAGTTGAAGCCTGCCGTCAGTGCACCACCTAGAATAGGACCAAGCGACTGAAAATTTTAATTAGGAAGCAGTTAGTAAGAAATGTTAAGTATACACCAACCGGTCCTAGCAGTGGTGCCATATAGAAAGTTCCCATCTAGACGTGGAAATAAGCTTTCGCTAATGAATGGATGAAATCGCTATACGCTACCTTCGTCCCTCGCTCCTCGGGGTCAAAAATATCAGCTAACGTCGTTGCACCAATGGCCATAACGGCACTCGACCTAAACGGGCATTGTGTGAGGGGAGCGCGTTAATGAATGTCACACCTACCCTGCTGCTTGGAAGCATCTGAAAGCTATCACACTGCATGACCATCAAAGACTGCTTGAAGTCATGTTCCCAGAATACTTACCACTTCATATTGGGACTCAGTGCTACAGCTACCGATGCAACTGTATACATGGCCAACGAAACTAGATATACTATCTGTACAGAATAGTCATTTGAATACTCCAACAATTGATTTTATTGAGACTCACCTTCCTACCCTTAATCTCGCTTATCGTGGTCCACACCCACGGCATCAGGCCTTGTATCAGAATGAAAAGCGAAATGCTTAAGCTGAATTGACTGCTCGTTGCATGTAATTTTTCGTGCATCTCTTGTACGGCGGCTGTATATGAGAAGAGCGAGAATGGGGTTCAAGAGGTTCAAAAGAGAGCCGAAAAGGACAATGAACTACAGACGGTTCTGAATATTTCCCGAGAGCCCAGCGATCATAGATGCAGAGGATATCAGCATTAACGTGAGGTTCTGTACATGATCAGCGTAATGGCGGGTCCAAAACAATACGAAGGCGTGCCTTTCGAAAAGGTGTCCATTTTCTTGGATCGTTATCTACTGGTACATGTTCAATGTCGTGATTTTGAGGGTCATGAGAATCATGAGAGGCCGGGGAATGGGGAACGGAGGCCTTGGACATTCTAGGGCGGGATGGGATGGGTGTTGTTTAACCCGTACCCGAAAGTGTTCGGTCGAGGATAGAAATTGGACAAGCTCCTGCTGCATTAAAAGAAAATTGCATGTAAACAAGGACAATCCATGATCTGGTGCGAATGAGTCGATAAAACCCTATACATCCGATGTAGACCGATAGTGAAAGTCAATCCTCTTTCATGAGGAGCATCAGGGACCATCAAGCCGGCGGCATCACGGCATGTAATATGGCAGTTCCCGCGGTTGAGTCGGTCAACCAGTCATGTCTGGATTTAATTGCTTATATTCGCTACGATTGGGAGTGCAGGCGCGTGAACCCCAGATGTCCAGAATTAATTTTGGTTATCGTTATCTGTGGAAATGTCAAAATTTTCAGGAGTGAACGTTGCTAAGTTTGGCTCTGAGGTAATGTTCTGCAGAGATGGTGTGATGGGTTCCGAATTTCCGTTCCGGGTTTCTGCATATGAAATAGCCAATGGTCGCTTTTAGGTCGTAAAGCGGTTCTATAACGATACAATGGAGTACAAATTATATGCCGGATCACTGTCTGAATGTATGGGATTGGTTACCACCCTTGAACTCGCTATGTGCCTTTGGAGGCGCTGGAAAGTTGCCATGGGACATGGCTTTAGGTGCCTGAGGTGAATGTGTACAAACAAAATAACAAACAACGAACCTTTCGCTTTAGGTTGTTTCTTGAGTTTTTTTTGCTTGCTCCGCCTATCTTCGGCTTCATTATCAGGATCATCGTCCAGTATATTGGGTACAGCGGAAAAATCGAAATCCCTCTGTCCACCTGATGTCTCGTGGATAGCCATCTCTGACTCTTGAGAATCGCACCCCTCTTTCTTACTCACGCTGTCCACCCTTTCTGCATCGCGTACCACGCTTGGGCCGTGCTGCTTCGAAATTGCTTTTGGAACAGCACTTCTTTTCCTTTTCCTGGCGTGCGGGCGGCCAACGATCACAATGGTATCCTCGACACGCTCATCAAGGATGTTGGGTTTTCTCTCTGAAGCAGGTACAAATGGCACCTCCACTTGCATGCCCAAAATATCTTCCACTTCCGAGTCAATTCCCCCATTGATATCTTCCGTCTTTTTCGCGGTGGTGACCTGTTTAGCGAATTATGAAACAAATCTAGTATTACCCGAACATCATTACCTTCGGCGCCGATGGCGCAATGACGAGTGTGCTATTAATACGAGACACAAGCTGCTTGAAGTGGGGCGCGGACGACGGACCGTTCGAAACATTCTGTTGATACATCTCTGTGACCGCTGACAATAATTGAACTTGCGAGATACCTACCCTTTGCCCAAAGAGAACGCTTTTAGAGGTGGTTAAGTGATTTGCAGCTGCAGCTGGCAGTGGAGCTGTAGTCCTGAACAGTGAGGACCGCTTCGTTGTGACGGATGAAAGATCTTTGGTGCCTGCTCTTTATTTAATACAACGCCTCGTTAACATGAAACAGTCATACTGGCAGTCCAAATATCCCGTTCGATAACATCGACAGCCTGCGTTTTGGCCGTTCCGGACACAGTTGGTTTTACTTGGACGGCCGTTTGTGCCACTTCTGGGTGCGTTGTAGCTTCAGCCTCAACCATAGGTGAGGTTGATTTCTCTCGAACTACGTCACGAACAATATCGAGGAGTTCCTTGGCCCTTCTGCGTATTACAGGTGGCGGTCCTGAGGGAAACATTTTCAACAGGGCAGCCATATCATTTGGAGGACGTTCTGCAAGCTGGAACAGGTAGTGGTTTGGTAGGACATAACTTTGTTGTGTTAGGACGATCCATCAGGAATACGAATGAACATACCGAGTGCTCTCGTCTTCTTCCCTAGCAACATTATCTCTCCAGGTATGCACAGCATAGTATATAGCACGTTGCACCTTTTCGACACTATTATTGTTATTAGCCAATAATATTGGTTTGTTCCACTTTCGCGCTAATGTATCCCATCCACCAGGTCCTGAACCAGACGCGGCGTCGTACGCCTCCTTCTGATATACTCGGAGAGAAGTTTCGCGCGACCTAGCAATGGCAACCTGCAGGAGGGGGTCCTGTCCGTTTTTCCCGGATGCCGGTATCGTTGAAGATGGCGGGGAACGGGAACCGGACCGAGATTGGGATCGATCAATCAGGGCATTACGCAGACAGTCATATACGTAAAGAAGGAAATGGGTATCCACCCGTGCATATAGGAGCATTTCATCAGGTAATGGCCTACAGTATTCAGTAACAGCCTCCCAGTGTGATGGATTAATTACCGTATCCGCCAATCTGCTAATTGGTATCGCTTATCTGGTACAAAATCACAATACATCTCAAGAAGGGTCGCAAGCCCGTGTCGGGGAAATTCTACACATAACCCCATCAATAAGTGTAAGTGTCCCAGTAGAGAACATAGAACATGAACCTAGCAGTTTGGACGCATGAAAAGTGTCGAAGAGGTTGACGATGTAAAGGTTGAAATCCTGTTGCAACCAGAGAATGTCGCTGTCTGCACCATGGAATACCTATCATCCGTCGTTGGGCGTCACTCTAGCTCGATAACACCCACACGTACCTTAACAATCTCTGGGTTAGTGAACACTTCGTTGAGCTCTTCAAGCTCGTTCCTTAATAACAGGGCATCCACAATCCAATCCTCCCGTCTCGTACTCAGCTGCATCAAACAGACGAATCCAGAGTAGCTTCGATAACTGTTATGCTCCAGATCGACTGCAATCTCAGATGCCTGTCTGAGTTTGGCAAGCATAGCCTGAAAAGCGTGAGGTGTAGACACCCACGTGAGTGCCGCACTCGACAACGGCGTAGGAGGGATGGGTGTCTGGTTAACAAACATGCGAGCGGGAGGAGTAAAATGGGTAATTTCGTATCGGTAGGGATGTGCTTGACTATTAGACAAACGATCAAAACTAGTCAGTAGATGTGAAGGGGGACAACCTACATGGACTCCCCATCCTGGTCCTGTGAGTCGCGGTAATCATAGCCAAGGGGCACTTGGGCGTTGTATTTGTGCGCGAGCGAAGGGTACCATGGAGCATCTGAGTTGTCTATCTTGCGTTTGAATGATAGCTGGGGTTTTGGAATATGGGAGGCATGCTGCAGGGCCGGGTCAAGATGGCCACTTGATATAGCTGGTTTTGACTACATAGAGCTTACAATCGTAGAGAAGAAATTATTGTCAAGTCATACCTTAATTGTCGCCTTTTTAGTCTTGGCGGGTGTGGGATTGACAGCAATGGCGGGAGGTTTTGTGCGTCCCAGGAGCTCGTCCAAACAAATATCCTAACACAAATTAGCGTGCGTCACTCTTTTCACCACCAACACTCACCGTTCTCTCCAACAACTGATCCGTACAATCAACCACGATTGAATGGAAATTATCCACGACATCATCATGCGACTGCAACTTTGCTTTTTTGTCTTTTGACGGTGCCGTAGCATTTACGGTGGTCGCCAGCGACAAGAGTTTGTTCGTCAACAGTAGTAACCGTGTAGAAAATGCGTCCAGATCTCTTGAGAGACCCGCGTCCATCGACCGATGAAAAGAAATGTCAGGCGGCATATAGACAGCATTGCGCGTTGCTTTCAGGGCGGCCTGTTGCAATTTTTGGTTGTATTCATCGAACTTGGTTGGGGTGATTGGTGAGGCAGACGGCGACGAAGGAGAACGCGAGTCCTCCATTTGCTTAAGACGACGTTACGACGACTGCGATTCCGAAAATGCCAAGCTGACCACGTGACAAGTCCAAATGGGGTAAACCACTTTTCAGGCTATCCGTTGACCAAAATAGGCAATATGACGATAACTCACCTTGGCGCCCGCAGACATGTTTCGACGCCAAAAGTCGTTTGCTTACTCCCCGTCCCCTTTGTCCCGCTCTTGTATACCGAGCGAAGAAGATCAAGGCACCTCCCAAGCACCGTATAACCATGTCCCTGACAGGACGACCTCACCCGAACAAGGTGTCTACGAGCGAGGGGCCATCAACGAAAGATCCTCCAGCACTGCTTCATCGGTATCTACGCTCTCAGATATCTTTCAATTCGGACATCCTCTTGAGAGAATGGAACGCGTTGATAGTGCAAATCTCTCCACCAATCTAGATTCTGACGAAACCTGGTCAGGTTCTCTCGTCGGCAGCCAGTCCTCGTCATCTGATTCGTTTGTGTCGACAACGGAATACATGTACGCCTTTCTCTACATACCTCCTTATTATTCTCAAGCCCTTCCAGCAACTTCGATTCCCTTATCGAGTCCGTGCACAGTATGGAGATATGCTCCTATATGACCCAAGACCATTACGCGAGTCTTTCTTTCTTTTCACTGTTAAGCCGCCACTTACACACTATAGATAACTGTTTCTCCTTCCCCTGCGGAACCCAGCTACAAGCTTATGGTTCGAACACTTTCCAGAACATCAGAAGAATTGCGAATCTTGAACGACCTGAACCAGTCAAACCACCGCGCGGACCCGTGGAATCCGGCACCACATCTTCTGTGCACTTTTGACCACGAGGAATCCGACGTCTGTACTTGTTTTGAACACTTAACACCATACGACCAGCCCCCACTCCGCACTGTTTCAAATTACATTGACTTTTTCGGACAGGTATTGGAAGTAAGTCCCAAAACCTCCGCACACTAACCTATGTCACTGACTTACCCTATCATTCATCACGTCCAGGGCTTAACATTCCTACACGAGCACTCCATTGTCAATCTCAATTGCTCTAAGGCCTCTTCATTTATGGTCGACCTCAGCGCCGGGTTCTCATCTTCAGACTTTCTAGGAAGCCCGGCTGCATCAACACCCTACTCCCGTCGTTCACATCTAACCGACCGGCGTGCCTCATACCCACATTCTATGCCATCTTCTTCATATGCTTCATCACATCTACAAACAACAACTGATGGAATACTAATAGCTGATGATAACTCTACTTTCGACAGAACCAAACTCCCAGTCAAATACTACCTCGTTGATTTCAGTAGCGCTATCCGCCTCCCACAGACATCCTCAGAATATAACCAAAGTTCAAAAGCTCATTCAATGTCATCACCCCCGTATTTAAAGGATGTCAAAGATTTAGGACAATTTCTCAATAGTGTGATTGATAATGTTGGTGCTTTCCCTACCAGGGTCAATTAATCATTGTAATAAAATGGCTATAGATTCCCCAACTCGCTTCCAAATTCAAACCCCTCATATCAGCCATGGCCACAGGCGAATTCACAGCCGACGGCGCCCGAAAGTTGTTCGAAGCACTATGTCACTCACTCGAAGCGTCTGTATTCGACGCGGCTATCGAGGCTCCCTCGCGCCGTTGTTCTACTACAAGTCCTGGTCTAGGTTTGAGCCCTCATAGCAGTCAGTCGAACTTGGAAACATTAATTGCAGGAGGCACCCGTACATGAGCATATCTTTACTGTATTCCTTAGTTATTCTTGCTCTTAAATATGTAAGCGACCGTTTATATACCACTTAATGACGAGAGCTTCGGCAGATTCAATTCACCTTATTCATTTCAGGCCGACCAAACTTGAAGCCAACACACGCTCAGTTACTAGTTACTACTCATCACGCTATTACAATAATAGGACGGAGTGCCGCGGTGGAGTTATTCCCAGACATAATTGCCAAGTGCCAAAAGTTAATTTTCCGGTTTTCATCTGGTCCACATCACGATTGTGGTCTGAGCCGAGGATTGATATCAGCATTAAGTGACGTATCGCTAGGGAGTCGATAACGTATCCCTGTAGACTCTAGTATCGTCAAAAAGTCCTTCCTGGTGGGGGGGTTCTCACGTTCCCTGAACGGACGATATTTTAAAAATACTAAAGGCTTCTGTACGAGTACGGTATGAAGTTGTACATTTCATACAATATGACTCCTAAATTCCGCAACGAGAAGGGGACGACGTCGTATCGCCGCCACGCTTCAGTCGGTCGTGTTTGTTTCATTTCCCGTCGGAGCTTATCCTGTGCTTATTTCCGGACGGGAGCGAAAAAAAAAAAAACCCCGTAGCATGGCTGTAGCAGCCACACCCACTTATACCGGCCGAACTTTCAAGCTTTAAGCGAAGCCTGCTGCAGAACAATGTTGACTTTTTTTATTTTATTTTATTTATAATTCCTTACTTACAGGGTGCAAGTGGGTATCGAAGAGAGTGGATCAACACTTGTAAGGCCCTCGCCCTGAGAGTCGCACTAGCAAGATAGTACATAGTCACAATAGGGACCCAACGATCGTAAACCACTTACCCATTTTTCGCATGGGTTTGTGCCATGCCGAAAACTGGATTGGGGATTTTATAGAGCCCGTCATGAATATAAGGACAACGCCTATAAAGCAGCCTTGGTGTGTTAATCAAGCATGTCTCGGTCTCCCGAAAAGCACCGTGACAAGACCTGTACTACGGTCGATCCCGCACATCGAAGCAAATACAAATCGAGATGTGATCCCAATGTAGATTAGCCTTGTATCTCTAAGTATCATATCAGCTTGGTATCTTTAGGCTCAATGATCAGTGTTATGAAACCAATGATGATCAGCATGGTGAACATCAGGGGGTTTGCGTCGCTTCTCGCAAGCTGCGGAGTTAGCCACCCGCTTTTCTGATCTTGTTCTGCTTGGTATCGTATTCAAAGCTAGTGCTCCGCGCTGGCCAAAATCACACCTGCAAAAGGTGACTTAACAGAACACTGCGCTGGTACGTCGTATATAAATTAAAACAACATACAGAAACCAGACACACAAATTAGATCAGGGTAAAAACCACGCCCAGCGCGCCTATTCAAACGTGCATGTAATCTATCTGAGGTCATGTCATGCCCCATCTACAAATAAATAATGGGAACCTACAACCCGACACTGTTCTAACCAAGAAGGCAAAAAAAAAAAAAGTGAGACGGGAACGGGATGCGTCCACAAATGCTTGAACAGCGAGTCGAGGCTGGAATGAAAGCAATGAAGCAATGAGGTAGTGTATGGGTACGAGTTAGTGAAGATTGGTATAGCACAAGACATGTAACCCAACACCAAAAAAAAAAAAAGGAGGCAATCTTGTCCCGCCTTGTTTTCGTCGGACAGGGCTGAAGACTGGCGTTATACAAGGCGAGGAAGAGTGTGAATAATAAACAGGAATAAGGTAAGCCAGCGTTCAGAACAAAAGAAAACAAGATGAACAAAGGAAAAGGTATACACGCATTGTATATGCAGCACTGTTTTTCTTTTTCTTTTTTTCCCTTGGGGTGAAGGAAGATATGTCGAAGGCGAATTTGATTGCGATTTGAACTCGAGTACAAGTCGAGTGGGATCCATCCATGCGTCCGTGCGTGCGTCCGATCCGTCGTTTGATACAAGGTGGCCAGGAGGGGAACAATGACTCAAGTACATAAGCAAGGGTTACGGGGGCAACCAGGAGAAAGAGATCGTCACAACCCACCAAAAATACTACCTCCTATCACCAATTCATACTACTCTCTCTCAAGATTGGCGCCGAAATTGACCCGGGTACCACGCTTATGTTCCTTCTCACCACGCCTGCCGCGCCGTGTGAACCGCTCTGTCCCGCTTGGCTTTGCGCCATGCCCGCACTCCAATGATCCTCCCCGCTCTCAGGTTGCCATCCTCTCAAGCTATCCTCAGCCCAATAGAAACTACGCCTCCTTGCGCCACCCACGCTGTCCTGGTCAAACTGCCTGCCCTGTGGAGCCAGACCCGCCATCTCAGGGCCATGAGGAGCATCTGAAAGCCGACTGTGAGCGAACTCGCGACGTCTAATGACAATTCGATAGACCAGAAACCCAAGCACAAGAACAGCGATGGCTGCAAGAGCGCTAACAACACCAATAATTGCGTCCCGACGAACATTGGTGCCTGAACCCCCCGACCCGCTCCCGTTCATACTAGATCCATCGCCGGACGAGTTCACATTAATTGAAAGTAGTGAGAATGCCGGATTGACGTGTTGAGCAAGTTCTTGAGCGACGGGATTGGATACACTTGTATAAAACTCAGATTGCCGAACTTTGATTTGGGCAGCAAGGGTAGATACGTATTGCGTAGGGATATACCCGAGCCAGATAGTTCCCAGGAGAGACGGATCCTGTGGTCCTTGGTAGTCGGCAGGTACATAGACTTGAAGGGCAAACGTCATAACTTGCTCCGCTATCCATACAGTTAGCATCACTGGACATAATATCGCCATAGAGTAAACGCACAAGGGATGTTCAACGCCATTGTGATCAGCACAGGGATATATGCAAAGATCTGGCTGCTTGACAACCAGTTGCTCACCACGAATGGCCAGTTTAGTTCTTGATTGAACAGAATGCTGATCATCGTGTATCCTGGAATTGCACTTCCTCCATTTGGTAGTTGACTCATAGGATAAATTCTATATGGGATTCCACTTGGCAAAGGGGGAACGTTAGCACCAGATGCAGAAGGAGAAAGCGAAAAGGTGGTGGTAGGTGCATCAGGGTTGGTGATTGTAAGGGACTTGGTAGGGGCTACAGAAGCGAGGGCCAGTGAACTCTCCGTTGTAATCCAAGAAAACATAGAGTTAACTGAAGGAGTAACGGAAGTTGAACTTGATGGTGCTGGAGTGGTAATGGTTGAAGAACGAGAATCAGTGGTAATAGTTGAAGGACTTGAAACAGTGCTGCTGGGTAAAGGGAAGGTCAAAGAAGGGGAAGAGGGTGCAGAAGTGATAGAGGGAGAGGGACATCCTAGGCCTAGGAGACCGCAGCTTGATGACGTCGGAGTGCTGCTGGCAGGGGGAGAAGTTGGACCACAGCCTAAGCCAAGCAAACCACAATCGGAGGACGATGGAGAAGAGGAACCAGTGGGCGAAGATCCTTGAGAGGAAGATACAGGGCATCCGAGTCCCAAACCAAGAAACCCGGCACAAGACGACGTGGGTGTTGGGTTCCCGTCACCGGACGAGTTAGGGGATGGTGGCGAAGTACTCGAGCTCGCTGGGGGACAGCCAAGTCCAAGACCAAGTAGACCAGAACATTTTGATGTCGTGGGGGTAGGCGACGAGCCACTATCCGGCGATCCACCAGTTGATGATGGTGGAGGGCACCCAATTCCCAGACCCAATAATCCACCACAAGTCGAACTGCTAGGTGGTGGACCCCCGCTACTGGGAGACCCAGAACCTGCGGACGAATTAGGGGATGAGGGTGGAGTACTCGAACTTGCTGGGGGGCAGCCAAGTCCAAGACCAAGTAGACCGGAACATTTTGATGTCGTCGGGGTAGAGGGGGGAGGCGACGTACCCGGAGAGCTGCCACCTGAAGAACCACTGGACGATGGTGGAGGTGTGGCTGTGCTCGGTGGAGGGCACCCAATTCCCAGACCCAGCAATCCACCACATGCCGAACTGCTTGGCGGTGGACCCCCGCTACTAGGAGACCCAGAACCTGCGGACGAGTTAGGGGATGATGGTGGAGTACTCGAACTTGCTGGGGGGCAGCCAAGTCCAAGACCAAGTAGACCGGAGCATGCTGACGTCGTCGGGGTAGATGGTGAAGGCGATGTGCCCGGAGAGTTACCACCCGAAGAACCAGTGGGGGACGATGGTGGTGTGCTCGAGCTTGAAGAGGGGCAACCAATCCC